>CAJDSM010029919.1:6647-39941 GCA_903981925.1 Ostrea lurida
CAGTGTTTTAACCAATGAGAATCGGCGCTAGGTGAATCACGTGAAATAATTAAATGATACTGACATGGCATTAAATGCATGTTTGTTGCAAACTAGTTGGATCCGGTTTTGTAGTGTCACCTGTCCGCATGGTCATTACCATATATGGAGCGATTCCATGGTCAAAGGTTGAATTGGCTGTTCCCTTTAAAGTAACGAAATGGTCAACATTATGGTATTTTAGTACTTAAATCTAATTTATATGTTTAGAAAATGCTTTCTTTGTTGGTTTATTGGGTGATGAAGGAAACTAGCATTGCAGAAACAATTCCATTATCCCGCTTTCTGCTATGCTAGTTTCCTTCATCACCCAATAAACCAACAGAGAAAGCATTTTATTCTTTAAATGGCATTACACATATGCAACGGAGAATAACTTTTAAACAGACGGTTACATGTATCTCTGAGGTGCATCTTTTGACCTTTGCATGGACCTCAGAGCCATGACATTTTGTTTTTTGTACACCTTGACACGTGACCTCAGTTTTTTGGTATTTATGTATACATATTGTAATAATGTGATAAGATGTTTGTCTTGAGCAACGAAAATATATAATTGTGGCACTTTGCCTGTACAGCAAAGTTCCATTACATATGCGGAGAGGTGTTAATTAAAGGGAAAAACAGCCTCTGGGAAAGACCGATACATGCACCCCATGTAAAAATTCTTCGTTTTCTGCACAAGTAAACAGGCAAACTTTATTAAAACTGTGAATTTTTAGTTCAAATAGGAATGTGTGAATATATGTCTAGATACAAATGTAAATGGGAAAATATGACAGGGAGTTTTTGATAATAAATTAGGATTATTAGATATCTAGTGTGCAGAAAAGTCAAGGTTTTGTTGTTCGTTTGTTTGTTGTTGTTGTTTTCTTATATAGAAGGTGGATCAGTAGCTCTGAATCCAAATTTTTTCCCAGAAAGCTACAGCAAGTAGGAAAAGCACTGAAATACTACACGTGTTAGGTAAATTGTGTAGCTCTTTATTGAAAATTTAAAAGAATATTTTCATTCCAGAGTAAAGTTAACTTCAAATGTACTAAAAATGATTTTCTTCCTTTTATCAAGCTGCACACAAAATATAATACCGAAGTGATCAAAAGCGTTCTTGTATTAATTTTGGAAAATATAGAACATTATTCTAATATGATGATGAACTGAAATATCCTAAAACACAGCACTACCTACCTATTTCAACACACATCAAATAAGATTTGTATAGATTTACACAAAATAAAGATATAAACGGCAAACGCGTCATATTCTGGTATAATAAGGACAATCGTTTATAAAAATTAAAAAATATATGTCAGAAATTTAAAAGTATATATAGTATACACATTGTTATATGTAATTAATACTTCCATTTTTCAAAACAGAAAAAATATTTTCCGATATATTGTAAAATTAATGAGCAGGTTACTTCGTAATAGATGAAAAAAATGTATAGGAAATCAAAAATCAAGAAAAGAATACTGTTCTGAATCCTTTGTGACAATATTTCCGTTATTTGCTGATCATTATCGGTTCCGAGAAATGGATGTGTGGACATTTTTTCCCTAATCAGTATTGTAAGTAGCTTCGTTAACGAGGCGATCGATGCAGTTGAAAAGCTCCTTCGTTAATTTGACGATTTTTCTACCTTTTTTTCCCCAGAATTGTTCTCTATCGAAATTGATATTGTTTCAAAATTTGTGACCCTATACCAGGCTGACATATATATTAGAGAGATTGATTTCATGTTAAAAAAAAAATTAAGTGCATGAGTGAAATGTCTCGTGTTCAAAAATCTGCTGTTCACAATGTTTGAATGAAGATATGTGTTTATCATAATACAACCCATGATGTAAAAGACTAATTATTATTAAAAAGACATTTATTAGTAATCTTTAAAATTAAAGCCAGATACAAGAAACAAATTTTGGGTTTGAATGACCTGATTTCCATTAGGATATTTATGCATGAAGAAAAATTAAAAAAAGAAACGAATTCCAAAAAATTTGGCACTAATTAAAGTTATTTCAAAATGGTGATACATGATTGATGGTTTTGGAGGTAAACTGGTTGAATTTAGATTTCATATCGTTTCTTTAGCACTTGCTCAACTTCCCCCTCCCGAATCTTTCGGGGCTGCCGGATCATATGAAAATTTCCAATCTGGACTTTACAGCTAGTGTCCTTCATCCACTCGCCATGTTTTATACGATTCAACGTATATCGTAGCTCTGGGTGGAAAGCAAGGGCACCACGTGTTATCTCTCGAAGTGGTAGCGAAATGTTTAGAACTCGTTTATCCGGAAACGAGATTTCTTTAGATGCACGTTCCTTGATTTCACTGGGGATCATCCCCAATGGAAGACGCCCCGTGGACATGAGGTAGAGAGTGCAACCCAGAGACCATATATCGGCGTGTTTGGGATTGTATGCTTCCTTGTTGACGATTTCCGGGGCTTGAAATCCCAAGGTTCCACACTCTTCTTGAAGCAACGGATCCCCTGTAAAGAATTGGACAGCGTGTCCAAAATCCCCTAACTTTAACCTATTTTTAGAAGTTATGAAAATGTTCTGAGTGCATATATCTCTGTGAGCTATGTTTTGTAAATGAACATATTCCAACCCATCAAAAATATTCCTGAAATATCTTCTACAGACAGGCTCTGTAAGAAAATGGGCATCGTGAAGTCTTAGTAACTGATCCAAATTTCCGTTCTCGCAGAATTCCATCACAACACCAATACGGCCATTATAGCTGATATTACAAATCCAAGACACAATGTTACTATGTTCCAGCTCTTTCAGAATCTTCAACTCTTCCTCCATGTCGGTTTTGACGCTATTTTTGACTTTCCGTCGTGGCTTGGAGGAATTGAGTTTCACGGCCACTGGGGTATACTCGTTCTGTTTGTACTGATTCATCCTGTGTAAATTTTGCGCTAAAATAATGATTCCTGATCTTCCTCTAGCTATCGCTCTCAGTGGTCGAAGTCCGGTTATTTTGGACATATTGTGAACAAAACTGTCATAGAACGTGTTTCCGGTTTTCACAATTTGAGAAGGGAATGAAGTTAATGGCGGAGGGTAGGACTGAACCCATTCGTCTCCAAGTGCACATCCTTGACGGATAATCTTATAGTTGGCTGGGTTCGAAACCCCATCTTCTCCTGGTAATGCCATTACATACTGATGAAGATCGTCCACACCAAAATCTCCACTCGCGGACTGAGATGCAGCTTTCTGGAAAGATTTCGAGGCTTCATTACTGACAGTTCCATTATCACCTCCAATATGTGGTTCCATTTTTCGTTTTTTAGGAGCAGGTTCGTCGCTCATATCGGAAACATTTGCTGCTTGTTGCTATATAAAGCTTCCATAACATGGAGATGCAAAACAATGGACTAACGTCATCAGATTCTGTGTAAACAACGTCCGCGACGATTGTGACGTTGTGTTACTGAGCGTAAAAGAAACCGTATGCATTGTAGCTCGCGACGTTTGGAGTAGTAAAAGAGAAATTTTTAGTAAAATTACAACTAAGGTCAGTTAGTATGATGTGACAATTTAATTCATGACTTTGATGCTAAGTACAGTATATACAGTACATTATGCCGTCTAATTTTGATAATTAAAAAAGTGAGAATTATGTAACTTCATCACTGCTATCTCGAACTGTGTATATTTTCACGATTTAAATAAATGCAAACTTTTTTTTTTTTTAAACTTTTACAAAACTGCTATACACTCTTATGCATACGTAACATATTTTTTAACAATTAAAAATGTCATACAAGGCTCATTTGTTATTCATTTTGCACCGACTCTTGAATACATCAACACAACCCTCACGGGGCGTCACGAACACGTCTAATTTTGTGGCACTTCACCAACTGGTGACGTTTCGAGATATATATATATATATATATATATATAAATGGAAATTTAATATTAATGGAACGTAAAACAATGGAAGAAATAAATATCAACATCATATAGTTTCTATGTTGGTTTGACATGTAAACATGTTTGATTTCAAGTCTTGACCTTTTTATTTTTATGTTTTTTCCCCCTTCTTCTTCTTCTTCTTCTTCTTTTAAGCATATATTCTACTCTTTTTAAAGGTTTTCAAATTGCCAAGTAAAACAGTTCTTAATGTCAAAATCTTCATCAATATTTTTTTTTCAGATCCTTTTACAAACTCGTTCCAGAAATGTTTCACAAGCGTTGTCATGTCAAAATAGGAGAAGTAATTTATGTTGTTGTTTTATCAATGAAATGTAGAGTTCCCGAATCTTCGCTTTTTCACGTTCTGTTTCTATTTCGAAAAAAAAAAAAAATATTTCCGATGTCTATTTCAAATTCGTTTAATTACCTCGCTTATCAAAGCAGAATTATTGCTTTAAATGCTTGGTTCAAGGAATAATTTTCATTTTTGAAAATTCATGAGGGTCTGAACTGCGAGGCATCGCGCAGGCATACGTCATGAAACGCGTCACCGCGTCTTCAAAAATGAAATGCGTCAGCGCGTCTTCAAAAATGATATTTATTTTCTATATATGTACATTCTGTACTTTCATTTCTGTCGGAGCCGTCCCAGTCGTTAAAATAGAAGTATTATATATTTCTTTTAATCTTTTGGTTTTCAAGAATATAATTCACCAATACAATTAAAAGGACCAGAAACAATTTTTACAACTTCCACGTCCACCCCTCCCTTTTATATACATCGATGTATAAAACACAGACAGAAATACAACAGTAGGGAAGATACCTATATTATAGATATAATTAATTACCTATAAATTATTAATTTAACGAGTCCGGAATACTTAATTTTATCTTTTCGTTACATCCACCCATCAATTCTTTTTTTTTTTAATTTCGACAAAATTTTATTATAGCAAACACATAATTGAACTTGACAGCAGGCATTGTCCTATAAAGTCCCCTCCATACAAAATACAGCGGCCAATGTCATACATAAATATTTGACTACATATTTGTGTAATTACAGATGAACAATGGCAATGAAACATTGAAATAATATTGGATAAAATAAACTGTTAGTAACAACGAATTAAAGTATAACATCCAAAACAACAAAAAAACCAAAAAAAAAAAAAAAAAAACAAAAAAAAAAAAAAAAAAAAAAAAAAAAAAATAAAAAAAAAAAAAAAAAAAAAAAAAAAAAACCAAACAAAAAAAAAACAAAAAAAAAACAACAAAAAACAACAACAACCTATTTTAACACTAAATCACACCGTTACAATTTTCAGAACGGATAATTATAACAAACATTTTAATTCTGATTAGTGTAGTTCGGTGATATCAATACATGTAGCCAAGGCATTTATTCCTTATTACAGTACATTCATTGTTACAGTAAATGTTAAAGTGTCATGTGCCATATTACGTCATCATACACAATAAGATCCTGCCTAATACACGGTACATATGAGACGCAGTGCGTATTTCGAAAATTTGTTTATACAGTTTTATATTACTATAAATTCTAAAAAACACTGATGATACAATTTTTGTAATAACGTATACGTAGGTTGTTTATATTTCTTACCAGGTATTTAAAAATGTCAAAAGAAAAAGTTAAGCTTGATCAGAGTGATAAAATTGGAAGTCACTAAAAAATTCACAAGACAGCGAAAAATTGTTTTAGGATTTTTAAGGCACCATCTGAATAAAATGTGTACATTTTAAATTTTTAATTAATGGCAAGGACGCAAAGCAGGAGTGGATCCAGAAAATTTTGACAAGGAGGCAGGGTGGGGTTGCTACCCAAGTTTGTAGAATAGGAGAGGGTTGAAGAGCTGAAGACTCCAAAACTGAAAAGAAAACTGTTTAGATGTTGAACCCAGTGTGGTGCGTTTTGCAATCCCACAATTCTCCTCTCTATACCCGCCCCTGCGGAGTAACCTATATATATGTAGGATCTGCATCACACCCAGCTATTTGCACAGAATTGTAGTTTCAAAGTGAAAATTTACCCTCATAAGACGTCATAGATTTTTGCAAAATCTTTAATCAATCAAACTTTGTGAATGATAGAAATATGGGTTTTTATTTCAGGATAAATAAACGAAGAAGAAAAAAAATCCAGTAAGCTATTTGATGCTGAAAAACATATTTTCCATCTGTCAATTTAAGAAGGAAAAAAAAAAAAAGGTTTTCAAGGGCAATAACTCCAATGCTAATGTTTTCTATATTAGAAAAAATGTGCGATTTTCGGATGTTTTTATATTTATCTGACATCTTTGAAAAGGCACGTGGCAACATGTATGTACATTTTCTTTGGCTATTAATTATGGAGGAATGACGCAGCAGAAAAATAAAATCGGATATTGACGGAAAGTGGAGGATAAGTACAAATGTCAATAACATTTCGAAATTGAAATTTTTAAATGTAACTGGATTATGAAGTGGAGTTTTAGAGAAAGTTACGTGAGAGGATGCTAGAGCTACAAATCAGTGATCGACACCTTAACTTACTGAGCTGCCAAATAGACAAGGGATTTACAAGTGTTGCTGATATAATTTATATTTTTCCTTCATGTTTCAAAAGGAAGTCAGCCATAAATATCAAGTAAAAATCAATTACAGTTTATTATCGTTGATAGTCAAATTAGGGTGGATTACCTCAACAAACCTAAAGGACCAAACGGTCTAACAATTGCCAGCTCTGCACCATTATACCAACATTCCTTATATTCTTATCCGTGATAAAATGTTTTAAATGAATTGGCTTTAATGACAAGTGTCTATACAGGGCAATGAAAAACAATGAAACAGCCTCATACTAACGAAATCATACAAAATCATTATTGTTAACATGATGGTAAACTATATCAAGTGAAAGTTAATTACAGTTTCTCTACCCTGAACTCAAAAATCGTCATATTAGGTTGGAGTAACCTTAAACCTGCAGGGCTCTATCGTCCACCGGGGTGGGTGGGGTGGGGTGGGGTGGGGTTGGGGGGGGGGGGGGGTCCAAGTTGCAGCTCTGTGTCATTATACAAACAACTTAGACACATAATCATTTTGTGATAATAATAATTTTTTTTCAATGAATAGGCTTTTGAAATGACAAAAAGTTAATTACTGTACGCATCAAGGTGTCTATACGGAGAAAACAGGAACACATGATTCATCTATTGTTTTACTGTAAATACGCAGACGGCATATCCTAGCTATGTGCAGCGATCAACAGGCGCATTGATAAATGGTTGAATCGATGTTATCCGCGTATCGGATTTCTTGAAATTGAAACCTTCATCTTCAAGTTAGTTTATGAGAACCGTGCCATGATTTAATTCCAGTTCTGGGGATTTAGAGTCTTTTCTTATAAAGTAATCTTGTGTTTTAATGCAAACATCTACGTTGGGTATATAGTCTTTCATCTGTTTCGGGATCATTACGTTCTCGTATCTCTCAATGTTTACTATACAATCGATAACAAATTTCAAATGCGTCCATTATTTACAGAAACTTAGAACGAATTAAAAAATTAAATAAAAGAAGCACAGTGGCTATTGTAGACTATTCTAGTCAAACTGAAACACGCGGTTAAGATTTCCATTTTTGAAGGGCAGTATCCGCCCCCTTTTCATATCGAAAAAAAAACTTCAAGAAGTAAAAGGTATAAGTGATATCCCCACTTAATTTTACAATCTAAATAATGAGTTCACAGAAGGATTTTGTACTTTTGAAAAAGAGAAGAACGGGGGAGTAAAAAACATAGATTTCACGATAAAGTTAGGCGACGCATACTTTGTATTCATTTCTATTCTAAACTTACTGAAGTAGCTCAACTCCGAAAAAGCACGAAGAATTGAGTGAAAGCGTTTTATTGATCTAAAATGAAGTAAAGTTCAAATGAACTGTATTCTGTTCAGTTTGGAATTTTTGGAGTGAATCATGAATGTACAGGACAAATGATGTACATGTTCCTGTTAGAGTCACCTGGTTTATCAAAATTTCAACACGATCACAACTGTTACGTGATTCATGTATCTAATATGAAAAGAAATAACAAATACTAATAAATAACAGATGTCAGTAATGCTGAAACAAGCAGGTGTACAAATTTGATATATAAAAGTTTGGCTAATTTGATATTCTTGCACGAATTGTCGAGTGTGAAGCACATATAAGTAGTTCTTGTATCAAAAGATGGTCATAATTTGGTTTTGATTTAGCCAATATTATTTCAAATATTTATACATATAGGTTGAACGTAGAAAAAAGGAAAGAAAGAAATATTTCATGATTATTGTATCAAAAATTTATAAACCAATAAGTAAATGCAAAATGTAATACAAAATTACGAAGTTTAAAATTCCTTAGAGCTCATTTATAAACATTCTATTTACGGAGAAGAATGATATAATAGGGTGAAGGTGTATATTCTTTGTGGATTTGATTTACAAAGCATCTTTAAACCATGTAAAAAAAAAAGATTGATTCTTTCTGACTAGGATTATTTCAAATATGAAGCAAGGCTCTAAAGGTAACACAAAATTACTTTGTTAAACGCCGCCCAGATTCTGCATACAAGTACTCTTATGTTGATATGATGATACTGTCGCTATAATGACCTTGTTTGCGATTACAAATTATCACTAAGTCATATGTTGACTGATTTGTTTCATACCCTTTGTTAGACTGTCATTTTCCTACTGGATTTGACTACGGGTAATCCCGTTTACTTTATTTCGACTAAGGGCTCACGGCGGATGTGACCGGTCAGCAGAGGATGCTTACTCCTCCATGGCACCTGATCCTACCTTCGCTTTTGTCGGAGGTCCGTGTTGCCCTACACTCGATTTTGTATATGTTTTTTTGGATTATGATTACGTTTCACACAATGTTAACTTCGCCTTTTTGTATTAAAACGATGCTGGAGTTTTTCATTGACAATAGCTTCGTAAATTTTGTTGATCAGGTATTCCAACAGTCTGTTGGAATTCCCATGGACACGAATTGTGCTCCTTTGTTAGCTAACCTGTTTTATATATTCTTATGAGGCACAATTCATCAAAAAGATACTTAAAAAGAAAAAATCTCTAGCTGTGGCCTTTAACTCGATATAATCGATGACGTTTATTCTATTAATCATAATAATTTTCATTCATACGTTGATTCATTCGATATATCCCATGAACTCGAAATAAAAGACACCACATCTGCTTCGTAGTTAGATATTTTATTAAACATAGATATTAACGGCAAACTATAAATACTCAACTATAGGGCAAACAGGATAATTTCAGCTTCTCCATCGTCAACTTCCTATATTCATGTAGTAACATTCCATTATCACCTGCATATGATGTTTATGTCTTTCAACTTATTTGATACGCAAAAGCTTGCGTATGATCATTTTTTAAATTTTGACATGTTGATGTTACAGGGATTTCAACAGTTTCGTTTAAAGTCAACATTTCTCAAATTCTATAATCGTTACACAATAACGATCTAGTTTGTCAATACAACCTACCATTTGGTCAAATGCTGTCTGACGTGTTTCATACCAATTGTTAGGCCTTTTTTATACACCGATTTTGACTACGGATTACTCCGTTTACTTGATCAAGATACACGGCTCACGGCGTGGGTGATTGGTTGACAGGAGATGCATACTTCTCCAAGGCACCTGCCACCATCTCTGGTATATCCAGGGTCCCTGTTTGCCAAACGTTTACTAGTAATCTATATTATGTATAGGATTTATGAGATTGATCACTGCTCGTTATCTTCACCTTTTCATAGAAAATATTTAGGCTTTTACTTAACCACAAAAGCCCGCGCTGTGATATCGACGTCATATGCTTACGGGCACTTACTGGTAGTCTGCTATCGAAAATGTAAACGAATATGCACTTCTAGGATTAAAAGTGCATATGATTTGAAAAATATATAATAAAGAGAATATTGATTGGATAACGAGAAATATGTCCCGGTCCCGGGCCTCGGTTATTTCACGGAAGTGGATTCGTAAGCTCACTCCGCTTTATCTCTTGCGGGAATCTTTCCGATATCTAGTCAATAACATGTAAATATTTTACATCCATATCTTTAGGAAAATTCTAATTTTTTTTAATCTTTGTTGATGGATCATGAAAATAAGATTATTTTAGAATGCTTTGAAATTTTCGTAGAAAACGGACAAAGTTCATCCTGGGCCCCACCACGAATTCTTGTCGAAACACGCCATAGTGCCATTTGATCTTGACTTTTAATTAAGTTGCCTAATTTTTACAGGTTTTTTTTTTTTTTTTCACATTTACGTACTAATTTCTTTGTTTTTGTTCCTAATACAAAATTCACAGGTTTAGCGTTTGTCATGCAATTCCAATATGATGCAACAGGAAGGTGAACATGCAACAGACCAGATCGTTATTCGAACCCAGGAATATTTAGTCAGGTGCTCTACAAACTAAGCTATATGGCCACCGGCGATCGAAACCGTCTGACCGCAAGATTCCTCCCTCTAACTGTTTTCACACTTTGAAGACATCAACCCAGGATCTTTTCTCCCTGGCAGGTGTTAGTTCCAGGGGCTGTCAGTTTATACGGCATGCACTAAATGTAACCGGAAGAAAGAAAATACAACGGACCAGACTGCAATTCGAACCCATCCCCTTTGAATCTACAGTCAGGTGCTCTACCAACTGAGCTATCTGGCTACCGGCAATCGAATCGTCTGATCACCAGAATGACAATACTAGTAATCTTTGACAGCATGAGTAGAAAATGTATAGAAATCTGTACGAAGCATGCAACTTGAAGAATTTTGTTTTGTTTTATCGTTCTCCACTTGCACACTGCATATGGAATACATACAAGTTTATATCGGGGTTTAGAAACTTAAAATAATAAAGTGTTACTGTGCTTACAACGCTGTGTTAGGTTAAGAGAAAAGGAGTTAACACCAGATATTAATTCTTATTTAAAAATCGATGGAGGTTGAAGCAGCTTCTATCTCCGTTACCCGGGATTTTACGATAGGCATGTTGGACCTTGACCTCAAAGTGAATGTATTTAGCCGCGACGGCTAGCACTGTCCTAGTGTATGGCGATTTAGTTTCTCGCCTGGCGCGCAATATCTTTCAAATTACTTCTCTGATTTTTTTCACTACCACCCCGTTCAAAGGTTTTAATCCAAAAGAGTGAAGCCTGTGCAAAATGCTTACGTCAGTTTGTAAAGTTTAATGTAAAATTCAAACCCGGCACTACAAGCAATAACCTTTCCGGAATACAGCCAAAATGGCATAATAATTTCGTTTGAATCTTTGTCGATAACTTTGTTTATTTTTAATGGATAAACTTTAGTACAAAGTGTACTTGTATAAGTAACCCATAACCCTGTTTGAGACGCACATTTACACACCTTGAAATAGGTGGACAATTCAGACATAAGCTAGTTTTGAGAAACTAAACTATGCGTCGTAGGAAAATTCTGGTACATTCAATTCAGCCTGTTTCACTCGTTATTTATCTGAAATCAATTCACCAAACGAGGTACATTTGTACTTTGAAGAAAACAGACAGACAAACCTAATTAGTATGATCCCTGTACCCAATAAGTAGTCTGCAATTTCCCCTTTTAACGTCTAAAGATGAATGAATAAATAAATAGAATTCATTAATAAATAAATAGAATTCATTGATTTGATATTGTAGTAAATAAATGAATCATTAAAAAAGAAACACGCACAAACTCTTTTAAATACATTTTATTTTTACAATACAAAATAAAAATATATTTGCACTTAAACTGAGGATCAAACAATGGAGTTTGACCTGGTAAAAATAATTTTGAAATATCATAACAAGACGACAAACTTGAAGAACATGGTTCTTAAAAATTCACATGAGAAAAAGTGCGGAAACACTTCAGCGCGATGGCGCCGCCGACACAGAGTTACCATAAATCGCTAACCACTTTAACTGTATCTACATATAAACGTATAATGATTTATTCCAAATAACAGCCGAACAACACCATTATTGCGTACACATCAGCCATATTGCGTAAGGTACGATTCTGTTTACTTTATGCAGGAAAAAAACAAACATCCGGACATAATTGATAAAAATACTTTCGTTGTAGTTGAGCTCTACCATACATTTGAATGAAAACAACGACCATTAACAAAATACCTGAAATTTTCAGCAATTACACTGAAGGGATATCATTTCTAGTTTGATTAAAATATTTTTTTATGTTTAATGATATGTCTGTAGTTCCGACAATATTCGATTCCGGTGCAGGTGAAGAGGAGCGCACGTGGCACCTTCGTTTCTGACGTCTGCTTCAAATGTAACAATTAGCATTTTGTGTTCATCCTACAAGCGTTCGAAATGGATGGCATGCGTATGAACTTTGTTTTTGCAAGTGTTCAACATGGCGAAAAGGTTGAAACGTCTTGTCTGGATGTAAGATGAGATTAAAGCAAGACATTCACACATCCGAAGGAGATTTTTTGATGTTTGAAAATATTTTACTTACTTTATTTGATCTTTATCAAATCTGTGAACAGGTGGGTATTGATACGAAACGGGTTTTCTGTTAAATACATTAACGGTGCTAATTGGAACGGAATCCAGCACCACATTTACGTTTTCTATATATCGGATGTGTTATATAATAATTTCAAGCTGCTTACACCATGTGGCAGAGGATATTGCACGAGGTGGACCTTTCTCCAAAGACTGCAGGCAAATATTTCATGCAAGGGAATCTGATCTCATTAAAACAACAAACATAGATCAATGTCTGAGTATCAATAGTTTCCTGGTAACAAAAACAACGGACTGACAACATTAGTCGCTGCGCAGGCGCGTGAAACACGTAACATGTGCTTATAATAAAGACACTACATCGTCAGCAATATATCTACTGAAAACAAGGCTGTACGTTATGATTTACTTCGTGTTAACACCCCAGACTTGACACCTGAGAAAATATATCTATACAGCGCAGATTAGAGACATATTATTCGTTTGAATCGATGATATTTCTATGGTATCCAGGTGCGAGGATATATCTTGAGAGTTTGTTCCTCTCTTAGTTCTCGTCACTGAGTAGCTTCCTCTCAAGGGTATCAATCTCACCCTCTTTTGCCGAACCGGCATTCAAAAGAGAAAAAAAAAAGAAACTTCAATGACAAGTGTTTGCTTTTCATCCCATTGCTATTTGATATCCAAAAAGGATCAGGATATTGTTCACGTGACCAAGTTATGTAATTACAATAAAAGATACATTTCATTAGAGAACAATACAGGAGCACTTGTATATACTTAACACCAATACACCAAGTGACACGAAAAATCTCTCAGCTAAGCGAGTTTATTGAATTAGTAAATAAGTCTGATAGACTACTGCTTGAGTGGTCCGACTCCATGTGATTGCTGTGAAGATCAGATAAAGATGGCGTAGAACTAATGTCCGACATGGCGTCGGGCGATTGGCTGTCATCAAGCTCCGTCAACTCGGAGATTGATTGGTCGTCTTTTATTTTGTCATCATCTTGGCTGACAGACGACTGGTCATTTGATTGGCTACCGCCCTGGTTCGGTTTGTCAGAGTCACTCTTTAACATATTTCTTCTGTATTTCGCTCTTGCATTTTGAAACCACACCTGGAACAAACATGTTGATGTCTCTTGTTATTGTATACTTAATAATCATTAAATATACCAGAATTACATACATGTAATCCATTTTTTTTAAAGAAACATAATGTGCCCGTAGAACAGTATACCCCGAGCGTGGCAAAGTTCAATTATTACTCCAAAAAGTTATGAATGTCGCAGACAAATTAAACAAAGAAACTGATATACGTTTAAAGAAAACAACCCTCCCTCGATAATCAAAAATGAATTCATTTTTTAAATTATAAAATCAATAAACGCTACAAAAGTGACAGCCAAGTTTCTGATTTTAAAATGATACATAGTATACATAATGTGGTATTTATATCACATCCGTGTAGTACCTGTAAAACCCTTTTGGAAAGCCCGGTCTTTTGGGCGAGCTGTTTCAGGTCTTTGGCGTCGGGATTATGGTTAAGAGCGAAGTAAGATTTCATAGTACGCAATTGGTGATGTTTGAACGATGTCCGGACTCTTTTTTGTCGCGGAGGCGGTTGTGATCCGTATCCATCTTGTCTCATAAGGTCGCCCCCTCTATCTGGACCGTCCCCATGTCCAAGACCTGCAAGAATTTAATTGATACAAGACTGCAATAATTTGCTATTAACTAATTTAACAGGCAGTTTGAAGAAATAAATTCAAATTTCAAACACTACAAATTGTTCTGAACACACGATATTTTTTAAGTAGCCGTCAATTTTGATGTATCATCCAATACAACATAGAGTTTGTAATTATAGATCTGTGCCAATTAACAACAAATCAACGACTTTTCATGACAATTTCACAATTTAATACAAAATCTTTCTACACCTGGATGTCTTCACATATAATTATCGGTTCCCAATGAAACAAGACAATTTTAGAAGAGAAGACCCCTAATTAAAACTAACGAGAAAAAGTCTTGTTTTATTTTGGTTATAATCTAAGTATGGATTTGCTTATTGAATTGTTACCTTATCACTAATTGTTCACACTTTCAGAAAAGGGGGCGCCCCGTTCGCATAATTGATAATGATACAATGACATTTGCAACGGAATATGAAACATCGATTATCGGCTGAGAGCGGCGAAAGAAACAGTCATTCAAGGATAAGAAATAATGGTCATTACGACAAGCTTCTGAAAGACACAGACCATTCGTTGGTCAGCGTCACACAGTGACAATGATATCTCCTGACATGATCTGACGGCAAGACAGTTTCCGTGATAAGCGACGGAACGCTTGCGATAGACAAGCGGCGAAATAATGAAGTGACTAGTAATTTCTTTACAGCTTGTAAGACGACAATCCAGCATCTAAAACACACATAAAAGCCGGGTGAAATTACGAGCACGAGCATCCTTTTGTCTTGTAGAAAGACAAGCACACAATGTGACCTCCCACAAACTCTCTAATACCAGACAACTTAGAAAGCGATAAAAGATACCATAAAATTCATTAAACTTGGTGAAGAACACTCTGCCGTGAACAAAGTTATGTATCTCTTTCCGATCCGCATAATTTATCGTGTGCAATCTTTTGGGGGTCTCGTAAAATGATTGAAATATATTTGGTTTCGATAACAAAAGTTTCAACAATAACGGGCACCTGTTTTGGATGTTCTGTCAACTGCCAACAACTGTCCATCAGGCCTAAACACGACTGACAAAAGATAAATACAAATAAGCAAAAGATTCCACACCTAACATCCAATGCAAAAAATCCCAAAACCATTTTTAATCTTTATGCAATGCTGCAACCGATTTTTCAAACTCAACTTGCAAAAACTATACACTGTTTATTCTAAATAAAGAGTCAGTCAGCCACATGTCAAATAAAGTTTATCTTTGATTATAAATATTGAAATCAAAACCTTGTTACTTGTCACATGGTTTCTCGGCACTCGTATCAATCATTCAGACATTATCCAGAGCAGTTCGGATTTATCTGCGTGCGCCGTTATCGACTCTGCTTTTTATAACACCTATTTAATACGATACGATATTGCAGAAACATACTCTGGACTGCAAATAACTGTTCAAGACAAGTTGAATTTTAGGAATTTATTTTTATATATTCTACATTTATTACTCTAAGTATATCACATTTCTGCAGTAAATGCAATCTATGTTTTATAAAACCACTAAAATGTGTGTTTTGTGGAAGTTAAATACTGATAAATGCATATAGTATGATTTATATATATATTCTAAAATCATATAAATCTAAGTGCAGTAGTTAGAACAATTAACATAAAGCATGTTTAAAAGTTTATCTGAAGAACGTATAGTTTAACAAGGAAACATTGATTGCTAATGACTGTGCTCGTTTTGCTTGTAGATTCTGCTTTCTCTCAACATCTGGTAAAATTTCCAACTTGACATTTTCATGTCTGATCAAGATGGTCATAAATCAGTCGCTTGTTATCTAAGTCACGGAAAAGGGAAAAAATATTTACGACTTGAGGAGTAATGTTCA
This sequence comes from Ostrea lurida, assembly GCA_903981925.1. Taxonomy (NCBI): domain Eukaryota; kingdom Metazoa; phylum Mollusca; class Bivalvia; order Ostreida; family Ostreidae; genus Ostrea; species Ostrea lurida. Next base: position 22,812 of record CAJDSM010029919.1, read on the forward strand.
AAATTTATATACACTGAAACCATAACCGAATTGCGAACAAATTATTGTTCTAAACGAAATAAACCCAATCTTGAAAGAAATGTTTTCTGAAATATATTCTCATATAATTGTATATGAGAATATTTTTTTGGAGTTTAATGTTTTCCGTGTGTCTTTTGTAGTAATTCATGCCACGAGGTACGAGAAACAAAATGATAGGTAGCAAAGGGTACAAATGCATCCATCTTTTCAACCGGAAGTATGATTCTATCTTTAAACACCATCGTCAATAAGAATTAAATAACTCGTTGGATGTATATAGATAATTCAATTCATTAGTGTTTGCTAAAGATAAATATAATAATTCGTGTTACTGCTTTACCATCTGCAAACCAAAAAAATAAAGCCGTCTGGTCGATTTCAGTAAGAAAAAATCCGATAGAAATAAACAAAAGGGTGTCGAATTTTAATTATTTTATTCATTGATCACAATTGTTTTTACACATAGAAATCTTCATTTTTAACTATTTCAATGATGTGTCGATTGTTTCTTTCTGTTTCATGAACGGAAACACAATGATAAAATACAACGTTAGAAAGTAAACATTGTGAAGGAGTCCAACGGATTAAAATCTCTTTTGTTCAAAATTTGATATTCCTGTTCCATTCCCAAATCTTTCCAACCTGTAGACAAACATACGCAGAACCCTTGAAAACTAGTCCGGAAAAAGCAAATATTTGACTACAGTTCGGAAAACATTTGTCGAAAATCAGAGTAAATTCATTGTAGAAATTCAAACAGACCTACTTAAAAACATAACGGACTACAATTTTACGATATTATTTTAAATTGAGAGAGCGAGCTTACGTGTAATTTAATATATTTGACCGAGTTTTGAAAGTAACTGATTAATTTATGAACCTCCATGGTTGTCTTAGAAGATTTTTGAAAAAGAATTAATTGATAATGACATTTCTGAAAACGCGGTCGACTTCAAACCTCAGCTGCTAATGTCTCTCTATTTATTTTCATAGATTCTCTTCTACATCTCTGTTAGAATTTTTTGGTCTCAAAAAAGACATTTAATTTAACCCTTTTTCCTTCCAAATCTTTCTCATCTAACGCTGACATTTTTTGCCAGAAACATAGATGTACATGCAAGTAGCAAGATGGGTTTTTTTCCGGGATAAAGTAAAAGCTTGTGGGAAAAAAATCGCAAACTTGATTTAAGAAAATATCTTGAGGAGGGAGGCTTGAATATATTTTAAATTTTCGAATATCAAATACAGAAGACGAAATATATCCATGCCAAGAAAACGAAGCGGCAAACTTGAAAGGCTTTCCGGAAGTAGATTAAAATTTAGATACCAGTAAGGATCCGGAACTTATCGTTGTCGAGTGGATTTCCACTAGTGGCCACTCTCCTACTACTTATATTAGTCACGACTTTTTCATTCATAAAACTATGTCCATTAAGAAACCATCCTACATCACTTTGTCAAATAAAGCCTTTCCTTTCACAGTACATTCAAGATCAACAGGATTAGGGACCTCGTGAAGACCATCAGGTGATTTGATGAGTGCTGTTAGTCCACGGTCCCCCAATTTACCGACTACCATTCAACTGCCGACTAGAAAAAACACTTGTTAAAGGTGTCAATTTCCTCGTTCAAGATAGACAACTCTAGTTTTCCTTCCTGTTTCTAACTATATATACATGTATATTGTATAACGATGTTTTGTTTTCTTAAAAATCCATTTGCAAGGAAAGCTTATATACAGTGTCGTGAACGAGGGTAGACTTAAAACGTTAAATGAGAGAAGTCGAACCCTTTATTAACTTGGTCAACATGTCAGAGTTCTAAAGATCAAGCAGAATTTTTAAAATTCTAAGAAAAGATTCTTAATAGTGTCACCATAAATCTTTATTACAAGATTCAAACCTAGTTAAAGTCAAATCTAAAAGGCATCCATTGTTTTAAACATATGCGCTGCGCCATGCAGTCGAATCTAACTTTGAAGTAAATGCATATAAGCATGTTACATGTATGTCGAAGTGATTTGGTTGTCCCAGTTACCTATTTTCTTAGCATTTTTACCCGTGTTTGATATCTCGAATACACGGATATCTTCAAGTTTTTTTTCNTCCCAGTTACCTATTTTCTTAGCATTTTTACTCGTGTTTGATATCTCGAAGTTTTTTTTCTCGGCCCCATCGAGTTCGAGATAACAAGGTTCGACTGTGTGTATGCAGTAGGTATATATATATATCTTTACCCAGGTGAGCTAAACATTTACATGTGACGGAAGATTATTGACTCCGATTTTGTTTTTCTTCTNGTTCGAGATAACAAGGTTCGACTGTGTGTATACATGTAGGTATATATATATCTTTATCCAGGTGAGCTAAACATTTATATGTGACGGGAAGATTATTGACTCTGATTTTGTTTTTCTTCCACAGGTTATCGTACTGGGTTAAGTATCACCGGTTTTATATTATTGTCTTAAGATGCTTTATCGCTGAAGCTTGATGTTTATAGTGAGGTCGCGTGGGTCACATTTCTGCTGGCTAGATGTGATAGCGGGTGCTGGAGTCAGTGACAGGACTTATCGCATTTCAAAGGACTACAGACATATCTGACATACTTTTCTTAAGTATGCATCCAAACCCTAGATTCTTATAAATAAGTATCAGTTTTAAGAGATTAAATAATAAATAATGCTCTAAATAGACATAGTTTTGCAAGCCGTGCTCCCAAAACAATTAGATGCATATAGCCTTTATAAATGGCCGAAATCTTCCTTGGTTTAAACTTGCAAGAACTCATATTAATTGGCGACAATCACTGTTACAAAGCTATTCTAAATTTCAGCAAATAATATCGTTCTTTTCTCCACTATGTAAAGTTCCCTGGCTTTGGTATTGTGTAGCTTCTCGTCGACGCGCACATACTTACTTTAATTTTTTTTAACAACTTTGTCCCGTCCCACAGGCAAGGTTAATTCCCAAATATCTCGAGAATTAGCGAAGCCTACGCCAAACGTTTTGTCAAAGACGGCATCCAGACGGTTGCAACGAGACCAAAAGGGTCGCGCTAATGAAAGGAAGTCAAGAGGGAGGGGCGCGAGTAATTTGTAATGAAAATTAGTTCGCTTTACTTTAATTGAAAGCAGAGGAATATAATAAATAGATAAAACAAATCCCAAGAAAGAAAATCCACATAAAAATCTAACATCAAGAAATCACAGAAACCGACCTATGTCTTTGAAACTTGTTAGAAAGACGGAATTCAAAGAAGCGGGAAATAATTCTGTGGGTCTTACAAATGTGCGTTCCTTTTCATTGTTAGTTATACAGAAAAATATGGTTAACTTATTTGGTTATCATTTATTACACATCGTGGCGACAGCTGTATTTGGGTATTAGTAGGGGATAACTTCAACACAAGTTTACATAACGCAAGGCACCGGTTTGGAAACATTTTTCGGAGTATTCCGCCAAGATGAACATGAAAGAAAAAGATGTTCAAATATCAAAAATAGTCTTTCTCAAGTAGAGTGACGAATTCCTTGAGAGCTACCTGCCACTTTAAAACGTCGGGGATCAAACTTTTCCATCAAACAGAAAGGAAAGTCTTGCGGCGATTTTGACATCCTTAGAGGTTTTCGCCTCAAGTAACATTCGATCAACTCTTGATAAAGTTTTCAAAGACTGGACACATCCTCGGGTCTTTTCACGGCAAAAATGTCAAATAATGCTCTATTGTTTCCACACAAAGGGGTATTTGCTAAAGTGTCCAAGCTTGTTTGGGACCCCGACTGAGTAATCCAGGGTTCAAGTGACTTGGAATTTATCACGTGATTGGTACATAGTGGGGATGATCGTACTATGGCGAGCATCGTAACAAAAGATGGGGTTTTAGTGGACAATGGGAATTTTAAAAACTGTTATTAACATGTACGCAAGATAATAATGTCTGGTTTGGATGCTCTTGGCAAAGCTGAATTTAAATACACATGTACGAGAATACAAACAAATGTTCATACTGTTGTTGACACACCGTTTGAAATATAAGAGGAAGAAGAACATTTTGTCATATAATATTTAAGTTAAAATAATTTCAGTAAAGTCCTGAATAAAAATATGTAATCTGAATGGTGTTTGACCGGGTCATGGCTTCTGTAAATCTCAAAATGAATGAGTTTGACATGGCAATTGTAATCCTTAATTCATTATAGAGAAACAGGGGAAATTTTTGGTATTGATTAATCTGCGCTTTAATGATTCATTAACAAAGGCCCATATTGCAGTTCGCACGTTTTTGGTTTGGAAACAAGATAAGGCAAGGGGTGTAGCTGCCCCTGCCTACATTTATTTCTGTCAATTAATCTCGTGCCAAGCATACAATTAAAATTTTATCAAGATTTTCTCCGGATAAAAGATAAAGAATGTTTATATGTGATATCCCCATCCACAAAACTACATATTGTGAATTTCTCACAAAATACAATTTTTGCCAAATTTACATTATTTTGGAGACAAAAATTATACATTACTAAACAATTTTAATCCAAAATAAATATCAGATAAAAAATGGGTGAAAAACCAGGAATTGATTTTCAGAATATATTAGAATTATTTAATTGTAATATTTTTCAAAGTGTTTATTTTTGGGGGAAATAAAACATTCGTTAGTATCTCAAATATCTGAGAAAGTAGACAATGCTAGTTGTACAGATTGTTCGACGATACAAATTAGTGGTAAATTGCCTGAGAGCAAACGGCCAAACACTGGAAGAAATTTTTCTCAATATTTCCCCAAATTTTTAAATCAATAAAATGATTTTAAAAACCTCATGCATACCACTCATTGAGTTTTAGATTGTCCAATGTAGTATTGTTCGCATTGTTCAAACACTCCGCAATGTTTATACAAATAATTCAATTCTCCCAATTGTCACAAAAGAGGCAAATCAAAGATGCCAAATATTTTCCGATACAACGACAGACGGATTACTTTGATATCATTATGAACTCAAACATTCAATTTCGTTTTTCATCCAAAACAAGCTAATATCAATTTATTTTCTTCTCACACATAATCACTGTAATCAAACTACGATCGCCATGTTGGATTTCATTCGACAATTCGAAGGAAAATCTTGGTCATGTCAACTCTTGTTAATAATAGTCAATTTCCTGTGTCTTGTGGTCAAAATTAAGAGCTTCCTGTAGAGGAATGTCGTGAACAAATTGCCACTTCCATTTGCATTATAACCACACTATACGAAGAACAAATGCTAGTTTTTTTTCGAATGCATTCTTTGTAAAATGTCTAAAATCTAATCCTAGTTTTGCTTAATCTTAATTCTTTGAATAGTAAACTGCAGGAGCTAGAGATATAGGGAAATGAAGAAACAAAAACAATGTGCATGAAGAGGTAATTCGGACGCCGCCTTCTTCACTGGTGGCCGTATTATTTTGGCGATCCATTGCAAGGGCGTGAGATTTGTTTGACACGAGAGATGAGTTTTGTGCCTTGATGTGTTTTGCAGATTTTCTGTCTAAGCATGATTGACAAAAAACCCACACATGACAGAAGAACTGCGAAAGAAGTTTCATTTAATGCTTTTTTTCCCCTTCTAAAATTAATGTTGGGAGTATACCCAAATGCTGACTACAGAATCATTTCCATATTGTAAAAAAAAAAAATAAATAAAAATCAAATTACTTTTGAAACAGCATCTTATTTTTATAATGTGCTTTTGACAGAGCATTCCACCTTCTTTTGATACGCAAAAACAATACATGTATAATTATTTTTCAGCAGGTTTACAATATTTTGTTTACAACGTTGAGTTTGAAGTAATATTCTTAGTGAAACATAAACAATTTAATCGGTAATGAAGTGTTAGAATTATAAATTGGGATCGTTATCACCTGCGGAAAGTTTGATAGCATTTGCCATCATACCAGTGTAAGCTGTAGTGTGGCATATGTTTTATTGTAAAGGAGAGAGCGATAAGGTATCTAAGAAGAAAATTATTTGCAATGCATAATTTAATTATTTATCAGAGTGTTTACGACAAGTTTATAAAAGGGTCAAGACCTCAATTATGTAATTTAATATCTTAATATTTCATGGATTTTCCATACAGCATCGCATATTTGAGCGACACATTCCAAATACTGAAGAATTGAAAGCAAGTGGTGAAAGACTGCAGTATAGTTTTTTTTATCTATGACTTCTGAAAACACTAACATTGCTTCCTGCAAAATAATCTGCATTCACTGAGGGTATTTTTACAAAACAAACAACAAGCATTTGGCCGACCGCAGACAGATTAAAACTCATGTGGGATTTTCTATAAACCTTACCAGGAATTACAGAGGTAGATTATTGGTGTATATAATTTACGTCAAAGACGATGAAGAGTTTACAAATCCTGTCTTTAAAACACACAAAAGTGTACATATATTTATAATTTATGTCAAAATAGAATGAATAAATCTCGTGTTGAATGCATTTCCATTGTCCCATGAGGAAACTTTGAGATTTGAAATTTACATTCGCAAAGATGGAAACGCAGGAAGAAAAACTTATTTAGTTCTTTTATAACTTCATTCAAAGTGTCAAGTAAAAAAATCTTTTTTATGGCTCTCACCATTTCGGAACTGATTTTGGTGTGGTCTATATTTCATAATTAAACTGCAAATGAATGACAATTGCAATCGTGAGCTCAACAAGTTGAATGATTACGAAATGTTTCATTTTTTATGGCGAAGCCCCCTTCAGATTGCGTTTGACGGGCGGGAGATAGCGTTTTAACCGTGTCAGTTGTTCGGTCTGGAAAACTTAAGTGCCATTATTAATTATCGAACATGATTATATTGTTGTTAGATAAGTTGAAGAGATATGAAATGAGGGCGATAAATCAGTTCTTAACTACACTCTCCCGCTTCACGCTGGGTGTCGGTGCAGTACGCTGGAACGATTTCACAGCTAATTTCACGTGCATCGTTTTTGAAAATGGATAAAGATCTTTTCTTATTCCCCTCGCATACTCATCCCCCGGATTACGGGACAAAAGGCTTTCTTTGTCACGAATTCGATTTGGTGCTGCACTTATAGCCTACATTTCTGTGTTTCGGATATTTCGCTATTTTACACGTGTAAATCGGACGATTAAGAACGTAGCAAAATGGACACTTCTCGATTTTCAGTGTGAACACCCCCCTTTCCTAACGCTACCTTCGATGTGAATTTCGTCACTGAAACGTGATAACATTCGTCGTATGTTCCTTGTAACGACCGTAGTGCTGAATCACAGCTGGATTTGTTCCTAGTGAAGTAACACAGTATATAGACACACCGTAGTGACGACCCGATACCCCCAGGACCAATTTTTGGTCTTTTTTAAGGTGTGAGCGAGCAAAACAAAGACACAGCATGATGGACGCTATCTTACAAATAGGTTGACGAAGGCTTTAACCTTTTCCAAAAGGAATTCGCCCGATTGGTATACGGGTCCCCGAATGAAAGAAAATACTTCAATCGGAAAGAAGTATGCCAAAAGCAAAACATTGCTGAATGGACAAGGGAAGAATTACATCTGTCATATAAAATCTAAATTGGAATGGCTAAGGCTTTCTGTAGATAGCGAGACATGACTAGTTTCCATGAATACTCCAAGAACATAAAAAAATCTGCCAGAAACCTCCAACAACAATTTACCCTAAAGCAAAAGTCACAAGCTAAGCTATAAATATGCTGAAAAGAATGAATCATTCATCATAAGCTGAAAGTTTCAGTCGAGCTTTCAGCTTGGTCATCATACCACATCACTCACGAAAACCTTAATGTCCCGTCCACCAGACGGCGCTATTTGTCGGATTCACTGGATACTTTAAGATCGGAATTGTAAATATTTGGCCTGACCATCGACATTGTTGTCCGTCATAACATATTTAAATCTTTTCTGACAGGTTCGTATTTGCATTCTAAATAGTTCGTCGGCGTTTCGTCTTAGGCTTTTCTGGTCGGTGCTACTTGCACAAATAGTCTCTGAATACAAATCTCTTCTTAAACAACTCTTTGTACACACGAATCACGAGTAAAACAAAAATAGGCCTGCTGCTCCATACTGATCGTATTGATTTTAGATGTTCTGTTTATTTTGTAAATGATTTTAAAGTTGTGGACACAACATATCTTTACTCTCCTGGTTTAAATGCATTGTCAGTAATAACTACGAACAAAAATCTAAAAACTCACAGAGAAAAGTGAAAGTGAAATCAATCTATACCCACAGAAACACCTAAGAAAGCTGAAATACCCTCAGTGCTTAACTGTTATTTGTAACAAGATAGTGGTCCTCCTAAGATAATTTCCGTACAACGTTAAAACCTGCTCAAGGCACCCGCATTTTGAAACTTCTTGCGTGAAAAAAAAGAAAAAAGAAAAAGAGTCCCTTACCCATGCCCGGCGGGCAGCCATCATGATCAATGATGTGATTTTTCCTTTTTCTCGGCCGCCCCTTTTGTACCGCTGTTCCGACTCCATTGTAGAACGGTAGATGTCCCCCATTGGGACACGGCATCGCTGGATGCATTCGCGAAAAATAGTCACCTTGGAAAATGATTTCGTAGTCATTTCTACAATATATTAAATCGTCCTGCATCCCGAACTGATCACCTGTTGTTAGAGTCTTGTTGCACGATGCACATGTAAAACAACTGATGTGAAAAACTAAGTCTTTTGCGCGCATGACAAGTTCATTCGCCGAGATTCCCTGATGACATCTTGAGCACCGCTTTACAGCGTATCTCCTGGAAAACAGAAGAAATTGTTTGTTTGTATCATGTAGATTTACAAATCTAACGCAATACTAGATTTATCATTTATTCTGTTTTGATTTCAAAATTAAAAAAAAAAAAAAAACTATCGCCAGTGTGTGGCACTTTAATCTCTACTGTATTCATTGCGAAATTAGCATGCATAATTAACTCTCATAACATAAAACATCTACTACAATATTAAAAAAAAACACCCATGTCAAACGAAATGTGACATGCCATATGCATGTTAAAAAGAACTTTCCTCAAAATATGAAATTTTTCAGCATTTTTGGCTCATTATTAAGCAAAAAGGAAGGTTCCAAAAACTTTCGTAGAACAGAACTTTGTTAATACGTATTCGCGTCATGGATCAAAGCACCTAATGTTCTCAGAAGTTGTCTGATAATAAGTTTTTTGGCTTCTATGACATTAATCAGTCAAACATGGTGGATCACGATCAAACGAGAGTTTACGAGATCTTTTCGCAATGATATTCCATATGGGCAGACCATATACCGCCAGGTGCGCAAAATTTCATCTGCTCGTAAAATTCGTGCACTTTCATTGTTTTCAAGCGCATTTCACGATCATATTGTTTGTATATAAAACTGCAGAAACACATAAAACAGCGATGATTTTGTGTTTTAAGAAAATGCTGGAATATCTGCATTTTGTCTCAATATTCCCCTTTCTTCCGAGTCGGATCTTAAATTTGCATGCCAGTTTATTATTTCATATCCTTTTCTCATCTTTAAAACCTTGATTTTTTTTCTTCCGTCCTTGGTTTTCCAATGGGCACGAGCTAATCGTTTATACATTTAATTACATATTCAATATTGTATTGTTTTCATCGCATCCATATGAGTAAATGCAAGTATACTGAGGGAGCATTCTGTCACATCTGTGCCGGTTTGGCACGCAGGAATCAAGGCTATATTGTGTAATTATTTACGGAATGGTTTTTTAGTGTATGAAAATACCCGGATGATATCGTGAAGACATTACGGTTCCATGACCACACGCGCAATCCAAACAAACAGCAGTTCAAATGCAACACATAACGGATAACCACGGGTTAATGTGATTACATACAGAATTCGGACGAGACATCGAGTGCGTCTCTGGCGCGGACGGGTTCACTGGGGACATTTTATGTAATCTTAATGAGTTTGACCATCGTTTGTAAATAGGTCAAAGAAATGACAAAATGAAGTGCTACCTTAATGCTAATCAACATTGTTAATTTCAAACCAACTTCATACTGTCACCAGCTGAGCATGCCAGATACACAGATCATTTTGTCAAGTGTTCGTCCGTCTGTCGAGGTCGAAGGTCACGATACACCATTTTGCAATCGACAAAAATAAAAATCAGTGCTGCATTTCTGAAATTGGGGATGGATCTTTATTCGTGTGCGGGAGACAGGGATTCGATCCCAGGATTGTTTAAAGCAAGTAGCGACCTTGAGCGATCAGAAGTGAAAGTTGAAGGTCATATCTGAAACGATGGTCCATTGTCAAGGACGGCGATCACAAAATAAAGAACTGTCACTGGTAAATGACGGTAAGCACCTATCATAGGTAAACATGACGGCTCTTTGAGTGAAATATTCTCGAAAGACTATAAACTCCAAACAACTTAGGGCACAATACAGTGGCGAGTCCAGGATGTTACGATAGGAATCGTGGTATGATAGGTTTCTAAGAAGTCTAAGAATATTTCATTTGTTGGAAAATGAAAAATTAATATAAAATATACTTTGAAATTCTTCTACTGGGAGCCCAGAAACCAAAGGATTTTGCGATATTTGATATTATAAAATTGAGGAAACTTGAATTCAAAGGGTGGGGAACCGCTCCCCTCCTATGTCAATGCGCAAAATAAAATTAAACGGACTTAATAATCCTCTACCAAATCACCTTCATCACCCACATGATAAACGTTCAAAGAAAAGTATTCTGAAGTGGTTAGTTAGAATTATATCAGAATTCAAAGAAATGTAAATCACAAAGCTTATTCAACGGACTGGTCCATCAGACATGTTTTTGTATTTATTTTCATTAATTATAACAAAGACTGCAAGTTTTGTTTTTGCTGTAACTGAAAGTAATATATATAATTATATATTTAATACTAATATATATATTATATAGGATATATATATATATATAATATATATATATCTATATTATATATTATATATATATATATATTCTCTCTCTCTCTCGTAAATCCTTATTGAATTTTACGACAAAAATTATTTGATATAATATATATATATATATATCTGTATGTAGAGTCAATCATTTTAGTACAATTTAATAATTGATGATAAATCAGATGAATGGTAATTAAATTGGAATCTTTGCGTCAACACACTCTTTTAATCCACGTGAATTAAAATTCATAAATGGTAGGTTGTACTTACACATGTAATATGATACCAATCAAAAGTATATTTCTCAACTAAGTCATTACTAAATTTTTTTCATTATATAGATGAATACGAAATGAAAATTTTATTGTTTGCATTGAGATTTAGAACACATAGTTGATTTCAGTACACGATAGCGCAGTTACAATCTTTTCGATAAAACGGAGGACCCACCGCTGTTCAATTTGTGAAAGCAATTACCCTCACAGCCAATAAATAAGATAATATCAAATTATGATGCACTGGATCCGTTGTGATAGCGGACAATACACGATTAAGCTTATTTCATTAGAGATTGACTCTCAAATTTCTCACTACATTCATATTTGTCTAATATAGAATTTATTTAGTTTTGTGTTGGATTCATTTATAATTAATTGATATTTTTATGCATTTTGAAAAAAACTTTAATTCACCTATGACGTTTAAAGTGACTTGCATTCTAAATTGAAGTTGACGCGTCACATGAAGGGGGAAAATATCCTCTAATTATATAAATCAAATTACAACCCTAATGTCAACAATAATTCAACATTTTGGTTTTCAGTGTTGAAATATCGGTTTTTATCTAGCCCTGTGGCAGGCAAATTGCGCTGTAGTAAATTCTCACTTTTCACAATAAGAAACACCTACAAATATTTTGATAATCATTGCAATACAAATTGTCATATGTATGAACTCCATCGGACGATGTACTGTGTAAAGTTTAACTTTAAACTCATGAACCCTCAAAAAAGGACATTAACTTTTGAATTATGTTGAAAAATACGATATCACATGATGAACTAAACACTTAGCTACGAAAAATAATAAAAATGGCAAAAATATGACGCACTGGAGAGTGGAATTTGCACCGAGTGTCAGTAATAGCATTTTGATACAGATATTGAAAATCTGCAAAATCAATTGTCTTCGATTGCACCTAGGTCATTCTAGTGCAGATGTGATAGAATCCCCAAACCATCGAAATTGTATGAAAAATTGAAATCAAGCGGAGGAAAAGTGTAGAGAATAATCATATGCTTTCCGAGAAGTGGCGACGTTTGACCAATCAGAGATCGAGCTTTGCGTCATTGAATCTTGCATATTTCCATTTCATATTGTTTTTGCATCTGGCTTTATTTCAACAACAGAATTTGAACCCGGTATTTCTAGGGCCTGAATCAACATTCCATGCAAATCGAACTTTCACTTTCATTTTAAAGTAAAAAAAAATTGAAAACATAAATGCAAAAAGCATTTTTGAATTACGGAGGAAAAGAAAAATACAAACATATTGATCAAATGAATTATTTCTTAACGCCCAACTTCGACGAAGAGTTATAATGTAAAAGCTCTTTTTCTCTCAAGTTTTTGAATTCGGTTTAAGCTTTTGTTTCTCACATCTAAAAAAAAAAATCTACACTTAGTCGCATTGCAAGATGGTTACACAATAACTTGTCTTATCGAAAAAGAAACAAAACTCGACACCAATGCACCGTTAAGAAAAATAGAAAAGAAAAAAAAAACCTCCACACAACCCAAATACACAGAATAGAGACATTACATTTCAGACCACCTATGCAATGTTTGATCTCTTTTTAAAACCAACTAAGAGGTCCGTGTTAGTTCATGAAGGTGTTAAACGCCCGAGCGAAACCTGATCCCCCAAGACTTATGAAATTATGAACCGAGAAACGGACATTATCTAACGTACAAAAATTCGCCCCGGTATAGAAATGAAGTCATGGGGTGCAGGTTTTGAAAACTTGACGAGACTCCCGTGTGCTATAGTGGTGCTATTACGCCATCCGGTGGCATGGTCTTGAAGAAGTTTTCTTTTCAGACTCGCGCATTTTCTACAACTTTAAAAACGTCAAAGCCCCTACACACAGATGTCAATAAAATGAAAGAATGAAAGTCAGAATATGATTCCACTTGTAGCTTGAGTCTTAGATTTCAGACTAACGCTAGACCGCCCACCCTATTAGAAAATTTTCAAAGCAAAATTTGAGTCAAAATAAACAGGAAATTAATATCTAGAATGCCACCCAGGACAAATTAGTTCATGTCATAATTTATTACAGTTAGAAATTATTCTTCATTTCATATTTCAGCGGAAGAAATTCGATGCTCTAGCCCTTAGGATCCACAATAATCCTGGTAGTAATTGAAATTGTTAGATACTTTTAAAATAAAATTATAACCTGCAATTTATCATTATCAACCAAATGCAATGTGGAGATGTTTCTCTTTCAAAAGGGAAGCAATGATAATAAAATTCCCATTCTCATAGGTTCTTGTTTATAAAATGATTTTTGTTAAGAGTATCAAGTGTTCGTGTTAAAGACGTTGCTTGAGACAAATATACTTTCTCGAGTAGCTTATCGAGATTTGAGATGTTTATCAAAGTAAATTTACGGGTCATTTGTTTTGTTAGCGAAAACTTTCTAAATTCGGATTGACACTGAAAACAATATGACAAACGCAACGTCAAATTATTTATCTTTCTTTCACACTTCGAATTTCGATAAAACAGGCATCTCCTCGACAGGAAAAAGAACCTTTTCTTGAGTGTAGTAAGTCTTTTCGGATATTAGTGCAACCCTTATCGCAATTATCGCAAAATACTCTAAACGTATCTAGAGTCTGTCAAAAATATTATTATTTTAAAAATTGCATCACGCAGTGCCCGAGAGTTTAGAATTACTAAAAACACCATGATAAGAGTGAGAGAACATGAATTGCGTATTCGTTGCCCCATCGATTGTGCAAACAATTTCAACCAAATATTTCCAAGTGCTACTCAACGTGATAGGACAATAATTTGTTCAAATCAATTGAAATGTTTAGTTTTATGAATTTTCTGTTCTTTTTTTCTGAAATGCAAAATCAATACAAAAACTTCAATAATTTACCTGTAATAATCCTCTTTACAGTAAATATTTCCGTCTCGTGCAAAGCAGGTGAGTTCCGAATCCAGACCAATTTTGCATTCGCAACATTTCAGGCAATGCACGTGCCATTGTTTGTCTACCGCCATTAAGTAAAACCGGTCAAGAATCCTGGATCCACAGCCAGCGCAAAAACTCGGGGACTCGAATTTATTCAGTACCGGCATCGTCTGAAAATTATAATATAAGTATATATATATATATAGGTATATTGTAATAAAAAAAGAACAAGTCTTTTTATTCATTTAATATTTTTGATGTATAAATTGTGAATAAAAGCATTGTAATTAATATATAATGTAAACTGATGAGCATATTGCTCAAAGAATAAAGAACTGGAAAGCTACAGACATTCTATACACTGTTGACATTTGAAGATGGCGTGTATGTAATACACTAGAAAAGTTCGCAACTTTTTCGATGTGAAATGCCCCTTTTATTTGGAAAGGTAATTATCACTTAACCTAATCTCGTAAGTCGGTAATGAAGTTAGCACTTCGTCCACAAACTCCGGTAGTTTATTCATAACGAAACGATCGTTTGATCTAGAGAATGTTATGTCACTTGTTCCGGGGTATCATATTGGAAAATTATCTTTCCATACATCCCCCTTCTTCTTAAACGTATAAACAAATAAACTTTCTGGCTTATAAACTGACAGAACTCAACTTCCAGTTTCCTTTTGGCAGTATCTAATGAAATATTCCTGATTTTGATAATTTTAAATGATTTCAATTCATCAAGAATTTATGTCATTCAATTAAGTTGTTTGTAGGTGTACGCAGCTATATTAAAAGATATTGATGAATTTAAGACAAATTTTATGCAAATTATCTTTTTCCCCCATTCTTTTTTTCCATGAAATGTTCAAGATATTTAACACATTATCATTGCAATAAGAATTTCTAGATTTTCTTCATAGAGTTTTAAACAAAAAATAAATTGGACATACCTGCATGTGATGCTGATGTTGGTTAAGATCGAAATGTGACATTTCGCCAGAGCAGGGAGGGGGGTCTGCAAACCCATTATGGTCAGACAAAATCATATTTGTCTTCTCTACCATTCCGTAGTCCCAAATCTGAAGTTCCCTGCCCACCATAAATTGATGTCGCGTGCAAATGAATCACCAGTAAAATTCGTCAGCGGGGGGATACGTCTTTACCATCATACTGCTGTAAATTTCTTCAAGCTCTTTCCAACTTATTAAAGTTTTTACAAGATGCTTCCTCCTAATTCTGAAGATCACTCTCTTTCCGCGCGCTTAAAAAAATAATTTCGTCGGTTGCGTTTCCTTTTACTTTGAAAAAGAAGATTAGGTCGGATTTGATAAATATTTACTTACAAATTTGATCAAACAGTGAATGATTTTCCAATGAAACCGGCATTGGAAAATCGACTAACGCAAAGTCGAGCATTGAATTATGTTCTTGCTACTCAAATCTGTTTCAGTGGTCTAATGGGAGGGGCGGAGACATGAAAAATACTCTCGCGCGGCGTGGCTGGATACATCGTTAACTTAAGCACTGCATAGCGGCACCTGATTGGTCAATGGCCCGGAGCATGCTGAACTCCTCACGGTAGAAAAGGCGGGACTACCTCCTGAAATATATTTTTGAAATACATTTTTTTTTCTGGGAAGTTTGTGTAGATAAAATGAAATGTCTCTCAATCAGATGCATGTGTTCGCTGTATGAAACACTACTGTTTCATTGTTGAAAATCTTACTTTTTACATACTCGAAGACGTTATCTTGTCAATCATGAAACATTCTCTTTATTCAGATTTCTAAGGTAATCCGGATTAGAAAAGAAAAGAATAACAGCTACCGACAGAGACCATGTTGAGTCTCTTCCATGTTGAGTCTGTTTTGTCTCCTTACACTACACGAGAATAAAAAAAAATAAAAAAGAATAATATTTAAATACGTATTTCTATACGAAGAATTTCAATTCCACAATTTCATCACATATACTTTTATTCATCAAGAAAAATAAGACAGAATGAAACAACCTATCATTAACTGAATTAAAGTCTAGATCTTGCACAGCCTGTCGGCTTAGAATCAAGTGGGGATATCAGAAAAATGCGGTGTTTCACACTTCGACAAGGAGCAAACACATAATACCTCCATAAGAGCACAAGGGGCTGGAAATGTTACAGACCCTCTAATCCCTAAGTAAACACTTATGTAACTTATTGATGTAAATAACATTGTTTACAAGACTTATGTACACTTGTTTGATATGATACATGTATGATCCGCATGTGCGTAGATAATGAAAAATAAAAAAATAGAAAAAAAAAAAAATAATAAAAATACACATTTTAAAAAATAAGTATTGCATGATTGTTATATTTAACATGCATGTATAAAGTTTATTGATATGTTGGAGTGGCTTTATTTAATAACCAAATCAAATTCAACTAGAAGTAAGAATAATTGTGAAACGAAATATGAGAAAAAATTTTAGCAAAGAAAAAACCAAACCGCTGGAAATAGTTGGGGCACGTTAGAGAAAAGAAGAGATATAACAAGCAAAACGGGTTTAAAGTGGACACCAGATTATGGGGGAGGACCATCCCTGCAAAAGTGAAAAGGCATGGGTAAGGCTTGAGGGTATAAAAAAAATTAAAAAATGTTCAGTATAGTAACCAACAAAAATAGAGAAACGTATAGTGTGACCAGCTTTATGTGTCACGAGGCTTGACGAGGATAAGAGAGAGAGAGAGAGAGAGAGAGGCGAGAAGAAGAGAGATAGAGAATGAGACGAGAGAGACGAAGCAGAGAGAGAAGAGAGAGAGAGAGAGAGAGACGAAACGAGAGAGAAGACAGAGACTAGAGAGATGAAGAGACAAATAAACAGAGAAGAGAAAGAAGAGAGAGAGAAGAGAAGAAAGAACCGAGAGAGAGAGAGACGAGAGAAGATTTGAGTAAACT
>CAJDSM010029923.1:0-12386 GCA_903981925.1 Ostrea lurida
GTTTTTGATTGTAATACACCTCTTTAACAGAATATAGCAACCAAATTGCCAACTGACACCTTCCAGGGCGGTTTCTATCTCGCCTAGCCCTCGCTTGCTTCCGATATCCAAACGCAGACAACTGTCGATGCCACTTCTGCAATTTCCGTGTTCTAGCATGGTCATGAAAAAGCAGACTTCTGTTCACCTGTTCAGGATCCATTTATAAGGCAAGTCTATTAAAAAGCACCACACTGGTCCACAAATTTGCGTGCGGTTATAAAAGATTTGCTTACGAGGCTGGTCGTCATTAATTGGGATATTGCATGGCCGGATTTATGAAGAATGCTGTAGCAAGGCACTGTGGGGCTAGTCACGTACACAACATCAGCTGGCGTAGCGCCAGGGACATTATTCAGTGGATGCTATTAAATAGGGCAAGTGGTCAGTCAAGTGGACCCCCCCCTACCTATGCAAAAAACGATTTTATGGAGATTAGGATATCTTATGAACCCGACGCAAAAATTGTTTCAAAGTACAAATGGGTTTTTCGTCAGAGACATTAAGGCGTTCCGATAACATTTGTGTGTATGGCCAAAAACTATTCTTATTCAATATTTAATTACGTGACTTCAAATCCCGAAATTTCAACACTTTGAAACAGAATTTCATTTTGTTTTCTTAAAAACCATATTATTTATACTGGTACGCAACTTCTATTCTAACAAAATCTTAATGAAATATAAGAGTATTATCCATATCATAGTAAATAGCGGGCGGCAGGCAAAGAAGGAATTTTGCGAGTAATATGTATATATGGGCGTTGTATTATTGAAGACAAGTGCTGTATCTTCCATGAATCCCACTCTGTCCAAGTTTGTGTTTTATTACGCACAGGAAGGACTCTATCGGGGGTATGGGGTTTGGATGGTAGTTATCGTTGTCGACCCCCCAAACATAAGATTTGATTGATATCTACATATTTGGTGCAAAGCTAAAGATTGATGGAAAGCCAAAAGAACTTCATACACTCTGCTTCCGAAATCATACATGTAATCATGTATGCTTGCCGTAGTCGATCCGCGTTCGAAAGACTTTGTCCAAAACGTCCTTAAAGGCATTTTGAACTTTAAATAATATTCCGTAAAAGACTGACAATAGTGTGTGTGTGTTTTTTAAATGTCGAGTCTGTTTGAACGTTCTATACATTTATCAACTTATATGAAAGAAACAATGGATCGACCGACATGTATACTGCTTCCGGAAGGGACGCATTTGCTTTATTCTACCATTGCTGATTTATTAAAACATTCTCTTATTCCATAAAAAAAAGGCAGCAGAATTATGGTGGATGCGTTGAGCATCCAAGCATACATTGTACTACGCCACTGACTATCACAAGACTCGTGCCAAGACATCGTCAACACGTAACTTTCAGGACCATCCCCGGTGTTTACAACGCCATCCACGATCCGTATCTGGGGTAATCAGCTTGCGGGAACCGACAACAAAGAGCAACGCAGACGGCTTGCAACCATTCAGACCAACTGTTGTCAACTCTGCTAACGTCCACTGAGAGCCAGCAGGGATAGAAAAATGAGTTAAAGTTTGACGTCGTTTCTTTTTTTCATTTTAACGGTGATTTTATTTGTTCAAATTCAATATCCAAACATATGTAAATATATCCCCAGAAAATTACGCAGATATACCATACGCGAATAAATTATATAATTAATTTTATTTTTTTTACAACATTTATTCAGGTATATTTAGGTCAGGATTTTACATATGACCCTTAAACCCAACCTGACCAGGGTACAGGAAAGTATAATTATCTCTCACGACACACAATTCACCACGACAGACATTCACTCTGAACAAAGGAAAAGAGAATAAGAAGAAAAGTTGGACTGTGGTACTCTGACTGACGTTCGTGGATCCGGGGACAGATTGTCGCCGTCTTATGGGGACTATTCTATTCGCAACGTTACCGCCACAAACGTCTACAGTGACCCAATAGACACGGCGTTGGTGACGTCTAACAATTTGGCCACAAGTGATGTTCGACGAGCTTGGAGATTCAAATGTCCTCCACCGACGGTCGACTGGTATAAGGAGACGCGTAATGACGTTACGCCGACTTGCTTGCATTGATGGAGGCTTTGCCGCTGGGGAGGAGAGTCTGATGGTTCTGGGGCGCTTCAGCTGATCGCACTTCCTGTGTTTCGTCAATGTGTGGCATTGCTCTTGCACAGTAGTTGTCGGTTCCTTTCTCTCACTTACATTCTCTGACAGAGTTGTCGTTCCTTTCTCTCACTTGCATCTCTGTCACAACTCCCGTTTTACAAGATTTTTGTAAAACCATTGAAAGAATGAAAAACACTTAATGTATGAGTGTTCATTACTTTTGTAAATATTAAAAAGAAAATAATCAAATAACTTTATTTGTTATTATTCTTGGTCTTATACTTTTTAATTTTTAAACAATTGTTAGAGAACTATTTTGCGCTTCAAACTGTTTAAAAAAAATTATAAGCCAAAATAATCAAAAAAGTTATTTGATTATTTCCATTTTTATATTTTACAAAGTAAGGGATCACTCACAGAGTTAGTGTTTTTCCATTTTTAATTATTTTTTTACAAAATCTTGTAAACGGGAGTTGACGAGATGTAATGAAGAGAATAGGAACGTGTGGCTTGCAGTTGCTCTACAGAGACCAGTCCTCCAAACACTTTGCACCATTAGTCTAAAGTATCGAATAACGCTAATGAATTCACTAAAATTATTTTTTATTTGAAATCTTAGAAATCAATTGTCTATTTCAAATCGAGAATCAGCTGACTGTAAATGATTTTACCCCCGAATAAACACTAGAAACTATTCGTGACAAGTCCTTCTTGTCTAAAACAAGTATATATTAGAAAAACACCCAAATTATATTATATTCCCCAGAGACAGAAACACGTCTGTTCTCTACGAGAGCACGAGGTATATATGACAGATTTTGGGGTTGTTTACTTCCGGCAAAGGGTCCGGTACCCCGGACAATTCGCCCCAGCCAATTTTAACAGACCCAAGTTCACTACATTCCCCCCATTTTGAGGAGGAATGTCCCAATTCCGAAAACCCTTTCTAACTCTAACTTATCATTGACCCCCAAACCTGCGCTACCAGTGTTCAAAAAACAACACAAAAATCAAATTACTTCCATCATATACAATTATTCATCAATGGAACTTCGACGCAAAACAAACATCACATGAAGCATCACAAGTTCCAGCAAGGAACTAACCCGCTTACCAACAAGCTGGGTTACTAGATAGCAGGGTTACCCCACCCCGCACTTTGGGCCTCTTGAGTGTGGGCGAGTTTACACTTCTCGCACGACTCATTAAATTTCTTCGCACTTCCTTTGCGATGACCGAACCTAGGTTGTCCCTTGTTCACTGGCCCCCTAACCTGGACCGTAAAGCCAACCCTCCACGACCAATGGGAACTCGTGTAACCACTAGCAACAAAGCCATCCTGTTCTACACGAGATCTTTGTCGGGTGGGACTCTCTCGGCCAGAGAGGGAACACTCGATTTCCACCAGAACAAATCAGACGACACCAACCCCGCAGCCGCGAGACACGTTCAGTCAACGTCACATCTGACCAGCACAAAGCATACTTTGTCAGGTGCCTTTGAACAGCTCGTCGGCAACAGAAACGCCACCGCCTCAACTACGGCTGGAGCATCTGTGAAAATCAGACCATGCTCTCAGCAACAGTCTCCACCGAAGCCTGGGTACTCTCACTCTCGCATGGAATGTCCCACACAGACCTCATCACAAGCCTCCATGCAAAAACGACCTCCGCCTGGAATACCCAGACTCCCCAACAAACACTGGAGTGCAACCTCATCTCCAATCTCGTCCTCAGCATCCGAGAATTGACCAACCTCCATGTCATGTTCAGCAGGGATACGTGCGATACTATCACACCGTCCAGAGCGTCAGACCATTGCCAACAGGACAACCTGATACCATGCCAGATGCCTCAACCTCAGTAAACAAACTGTCGCCAACTGGTACCGACTGCTCACTGCCACTAGCACCACATACCTACATCCAAATCCTCAAACAAAGGTGGAAAGGATCAATATCCAGAAGTACTGCGTGCTTCAACAGTTGTGTCCAGATCACCATTCAAAAATGCCCAGAGTTACCCCGAGAAGTCGTACATTTAGACAGCTTAACACGTGATCTTTGCTTGTGTTCCTAGCCAACCATCCCTGATGACCCCAACACCAGCCTCAGTTGCTTCCCTAGCCTACCACACAACTTCTTCATCTGTCCCCGGTAGCATCTCGTCTGTCCAACCCCGTGTTTCCCGACACTAAATCATTTCCGGCCAACTGAACCCTAAACCTGTCGACCACAAACCTTCACTGCCTACCCCGACAACTACCACTCTGTTTCATTGGCGTCTCAACCCCATGACACACACTGTCAACACCTGATACTGCAGCACTGGAGCCACTTAAGGGTTTACGGAGCACTTGCCCGACCTAGTTTGAACTCCAGCCCCTGAAGATAGACCTTTAGAAATGCACTGATTAGGCAACTCGTGACACCCATCGTTACCTACTGACCCTGTGCACTGAAGCCCCCCAAGGGTTACGGAGCACTTGCCCCGACCTAATTTGAACTCCAGCCCTTGAATATGAAGCAGCTGATATGCGCTGACTGTCCTATCCATCAGACCTACAGCCCCCTATACTGACATGCCTAACCAATGGAGATCTCGACCTAGACTGTCATAACGTTCCGTCACCTGTCTTGACTGGCGAGTGACCAAACAAAACCTGCATACTGTCTTGTATTGCCCATATCTATTACTTCACTTAACTGAGACCCTAGCAACTGAGACTTATCAACTGCCTGCCCTGGAAAGCGTACTGGTGACTTGGGTTTCCGGAGGAACTTCCGCACCGTGCGGACAGGCATAGCTGGGAGGGCTGGGATTGGTCCTGGATATCACTACCAATAAGTTTCCCCCTCACCCCAATATGCCAGGCTAACGTAGGAAATGATATCCCGTATCCCCAAACATAACTCCCATCACCCACCTGGGCCTCCTTTAGCAATGCCTGATCGATAAATGGCCAAGCTGTTTAAACCATTCTAATAAACCCTCCACCCATCTGGGCTTCCATAGACATTAGCTGATCAAGGAAGTTAGCCAATCCGTTCTAAATGGTTAGATAGAACCTCGAATACATACAACCGTGCTTCCCGAGTTTGTTAGATGGGCCAGCTGATTGAACGTACAGTACAGCTGATCGAGCTGATCAAGGGCCTCTAACCCGTACAATTGAGCTTCACTATTTTCTATAAAGGGTCACTTGATGGTACTATGGTCTAATTGATCAGCCAACCATATTCCCCGTTGATTGTAAACCCTGGCCAGAAACTGCTGATTAATTCCCTCAAACTGTTCATCTTGGTCAAGTCCAAGATCCCCTGTGACGCCGCATTACATATCTCGGATATCACACGCCCCACGTGACTCATCCCCCGGAATACCTCTGCCACCCGGCATTCCCCTACCTGGGTACCGCCAAGCTTCCCTGCCCGACTGCCTTACCCCCCGGGATGCCCCGTCACCATAGCACTGGGACTACCTTGACCAGAAAACCACGCCATGGGAAATCAATTCCTACCCAACTAAAAACCAGAGCTAACAAAGCCAAGTATCCCTAAAATAAGCTAAGGCATATCCATAATAACATCAGTGAAATGCAATCAATCACCCGAAATTTCTAAATTTCCAATATGGCTCCCACCTACGACCACGCGGCCCCCCGTATGATCCGCGGCGCAGGTGGGCTAAATCCCATCAACTCGTCGCCAATAAGTGATTTTACCCCCGAATAAAACACTAGAAACTATTCGTGACAAGTCCTTTCTTGTCTAAAACAAGTATATATGAAAAACACCCAAATATTATATTATTTCCCAGAGACAGAAACAGTCTGTTCTCTACGAGAGCACGAGGTATATATGAAGATTTGGGGGTTGTGTACTTCCGGCAAAAGGGTCCGGTACCCCGGACAATTCGCCCCAGACCAATTTTAAAGACCCAAGTTCACTACACTAGAAGAAATTCAACATACGATACGAATATATTATTTTTAACAATCCTGTTAAAGGAATGCAACGTAATTCATAAACTACAGAGGTTACATTGAATCGAAGTTAGGATTTCAATCTCATTATGCCCTTGCAATATTGTTTATTGATAACCTCAATATCGGTGGTCAGTTTGCAAAAACCACGTGATGTTAAATCACGTGATCAAATCTAATATGAAATATATGTATTATCAGTCCATCATATTTTTATAAATTATCAATAAAGTCCCAAAATGATTTATCCATTCTAATATAATAAATGATGTTTTTAGATCGAATATTTTCAGCGAAATTTCCACTGAGTCTATCGCCCCGTTCCCAATGGAACTCACCATATAGGTACCTTTTAAGATAAAACACTGTAGGTTTTTGAGAAGAACTCAAATGCAATTTGTTTATGAAAATTATTTCTAGAATTAGCCAGATTTGAAATTTAGACTTGGGCTTAAGTCTATTCTCAGTTTATAAAGCAATTAAATCATATAGAAAGAGACATATATGTACAAAAATCCCGGGGGGGGGGGGGGGCCTCTTCCTATATTGGTATACACAGACGCCTAGCTGCTGTTAGGGGTCACCTTTTTGACAAGTTATATACATGTATATCAATGGGATGCAATTTTCATCAAATTGTTATAGATGGACAATTTAAACTGTCATTGCAACAATGAGTGGTAAGTTTATCCGCTGGAATTCATCCTTTAATAAAATGTGTAATCATGAAATTTAAGACATTTTTCCATGATATACATGTAACTACAACCCGGGTGTGTGCACTTACTTGCATGGGCACCATCTATATATAAACAGGTCACATATATGATTGGATCAGAATTTACAAAGGAAATATATGAATGGGTATGGTTTTTTAAAATATTTAATATATGAATGGGGGGTATTTTGAAAATCCCAACGGGACGTCTGTACCCAACAAAAGTGTAGATTGAGCCCCCCCCCCCTCCCCGGGACAAAATACAGCTGGACAAATATGTCGTCATTGAAGTTACATGGAACATATTTCATGCATGCTACTTTAATATTGAGCGCATTTTATTGATAAATAGGTCGTGTAAGAACGCGTAATTTTTTGGGATATAACACAAAAATTTCACATTCGTGAAGTTTGCTTATGTTCACAAGAGTTTCGCTTTATACTCGAAATCTCACAAATGTCCCGTGTTATAACTAAAAATGTGCGAAAGCTTTGCGTTATAACCCACCCCATTTCCAATTTGCGAAAACTTTGCGTTATAACCCACCCCTTTCCAATTTGCGAAAGCTTTGCGTTATAACCAACCCTCTTTCCAATTTGCGAAAGCTTTGCGTTATATAAGTCTATAGTTTAACTAAATTTTAATTAAAATTATCATTTTTTTTAAATATGTCATTTTGACTGGATTGGTTTACTAATACAGGACCCTATAGGAAATAAGTATGTGTCATCCTAGGAGTTCAGTCAAGTGCACCAATCTTAAGATAATTTTTTTAATAGTTAAAATTGCAATTAGTTTCTTAATGGTAATAAACTATTGTGGTCATTCATATGATGCGCTCACTTTATATTAGGTGGTAGGGGGTTCTGACAAAAAGGGTTTGATTTTTGCAGATTTTGTCTACAACGGGGTGTATAATTTAAAGCAAGTCTACAATGGGGTTTGGTGTTACTTACTGGTCAATCACCTATACGGGTGCTAGAAACAGTCTTTCAATCCTCCTAAAATTGTTTATATTATCACTTTATGATGTATTTGTACCAAAATATTTTAACTGCGGTGAAATAGCGTCGGGTTCGAGGTTTACATAATTCAGAACTGTGACAAAAGTAAACATTTCTGATTTCACTGAAAATTCTTCAAGAGAAGACTGAAGATAAATGTATTGAATGTTTGGGTAAGTAGATTGGTGAAAATGGCTGTTGATAATGAAAACAAATTCCCCCACACTGAGTTACATTACTGTACATCCATGTGCATTTAAACTGCACTACTACCCTCCTTGCATCTCTGATCATGCAGCTTGAGCATTGATTGCCCATATTTTTCCAGAATCAGAGATTATTTATGGACTACCAATTTTTCTGTCATGTGACAAGAAGAGACAATTTGTTTGACCTCTACTGATCAATTAACCACTTTACCACGTGAGCTCTGATGCTTTTTGATACAACAATCTTTCGCAATTTGTTGTTTACGTCGTTACCGATCGAGTTCAAACGTTGAATATTTCTTATTTGTTGATGAATTCTTGGATTATTTTGATTCTATATTACATTTTACTTCAAATTAACTGTTTTATTAAAATGCACCTTTTTTAATAAAATATGCTTAATTTCAACATTCAAATGTGACCGTTTTCACTGGAGCAGAATGGGAAAGAGCGTTAACTCGCACATGCCTGTTATAGTACTTCTGCTTTGGCATGAATACAAGTACAGTTTTTATGATTTGTAGGTGTCCATGTGCTGTGTACAATGGACAAGATAACCAGAGCTGTCGAATATGCAGAGGTAATTAACAAGACATCGCAAATAAAGTCAATGATTTTTTTCTCCAATATTAGGCACAAATATGCAGTTGAATTTTATAACGAACAAATGCCGAGAGGTTCATTTCCAGTGCCTCTCATCTGTGAACATTTTGTTATTTCAGAGGTTTTGTCAATGTCTGTTTCCAAATCATTAAGGAATGAAGCTTATTTGACCTAGGTTATATGATATATGTAGCTTGGTGCAGTTTACACATTATAGTCCATGAAGCAGATTATTTGAAATGTAAACTGCACCAAGTTTGATTATATCATATAACCTAGGTAAAAATTAACTTCATTCCTTATAATTTAATTCAGAGAAATGCAATATTAATTTAATGTTATGATGAATAACTTGAGAAAAAATTAGGATTTTTCATGAGGCGGACAAATTTTGCCATAGCAACAAAGTAGAAACAACACCGTCAAATGCATTGTGACGTCATTCTAGGTCATCATGTAGTGGGAATAAAGAGCAAGTTAGATTATGCTATAAAGAATGTTGCTATAGTCAAATGAACCAATCAAATTGAGTGTTACTTCTATCTTTTGGAATATGTGAAAACTCATACGACTGGTTTAAATCTTACTTTTAAGTTTAACAAACAGATCACTTCTGTAAATTGTCTGACATTTTTGAAAAAAAGTAACTAACAATATAGTAATTTTTTAGTCAGTGAGGAAATTAAACTATGTCAAATAGAAATAAATGTAATTTTTCTACTTTGAATAATAATAATGATAAAAAGTCACCCGAGGGCAGTTGTCTTAAAGGATTTACAGGGAATTATGAGTTGTTTTTTTTTAATATTTTGTATTTTTTACAACAGTACCTTGTCCAGGCAGCCAAACAAAAGCCTGATTCACTGTGCCGACCATCAACTAGTAGCAAGCCGTAAGTTTTGTTATACCCCCTGCTAGAAGTTCTAATAGGTATACTGGAATCATGTCTGTCCGTCTGAAGACAGAGGATGAAGGACTGTGTAAATCATACAAGTAGTATTCACAGCAAACTTGCCCAATGACACATTTCAGGGTGCTTTTCCAGGCTTTGATCCTGATGCTGCACCTGACCAACATTGACATCGGTCAAAGCGACAGGAAGTCAGATTGATTATTTAGTTTAAATACAGTTAAACTTTGTTAATGGGACTGATTCACAATTTTTCTCCAAAATTTTGTTTTTCACTTTTCATGATCTAAATATCTTGTCTGATGTGTATAAAGTTCAAATTTGTGACTGTGCAGCATCAAAATGTATGAAATTACAAAATTAGCAATTCATATTTTGTTTGTAAATATAAACACTGGTTACAACGCTACATTTGGGGTGGCATTCTTGTGTGGAAATTGGGCGATGACTCTGCAAATTATAATCCCCTGGACTACCATGTGAATACATGTGAAAATGTTCCATGTTTACACTACTTGTAGGTCTTTTTCCTGCTGCGGAACAGCCACGCAATGTTGCGCACAACCGCCATCTCAAATGTAGCGTTATATCCATGATAAAAAGGCTCAAGTCTTTGTTTATATAACAAAGATTTACGGCTAAAATATCGCTTTAATCCTTGCATTCAAAAGGTTCAAAATTTATGTATAGACTTTAAATGAGTTATGACTTCAATGTTTAACATCAAAAATGAAATATCTTTTGATCGAAAATCATGGGTCAGTCCCTTTAATGTTTTGTCTTTAAAAAAAAATTATCCCATTCTTTATAATCACAACTAGATTTAATTCAGAGTTCATCACAATGTTTCTTGAAGATTTACGTTTTTGTGTGAAGAGGTCTCCTTGGGCATGCTCAGTGTGTCTGTTTGATTTCAGCTATTCTATAGGTAATGTTGAAATCTGTCTAGGTTTGTGGTACATGGCTTGGTGTACATTGTACCTGTTTGTTGTGGTGGAAAGGACTTATTGATGCCAAACAGGCTTTATATGGAAAATATTTGCCATTTATTGAGTTCTCTTGTTATTGTGATATTTATTTTATTAATTGTAGATCATGTGGTGTTTAATTTTACTCACATTGTCATAACTGTGTCCTCTGTGTGTTACCATTCAAGCTTTCAAACTGGAAATTTCTGATTATGTCCCCTTACAGACCGTGCTTAGATCTGTCCTGACTTTAGTTTAATTATGTCTCCCCACGGGGGGAAACATGTTTTTGCCTCCAAAAACAAATTTTAATTATGAGCTGGTTTGTTTGCAGGAAGTCGATCCACCAGAAGTTGCAGGAGTTGTATATAGAATCTTGTCAGAATCAGGACCACACAGGACCCATACAGGCAAAGGTAAGAATTCGTACAGGCAGTTGATGAAATACATAGAATCTTGTCGAATCACGGACCACCCGGCTATACACGGTAGTTCGTACCAGGAGATTTGTAATATAGATCTTGTCGTGAATCAAAGGACCACAACACAAGGTAAGAATTCTAAGCGGAGTTGTAATATTAGAATCTTGTGTGAATGCAGACCACAGCCAAGGTAAGAACTTCTCGCTCACAGGAGTTGTAACTATAGAATCTCTCTGTCCGAACACAAGGACACACCAAGGTAACAGGATCGTACAGGAGTGTGATATAGAATTTGTCAGTGACAGTCAGGACAACCCAAAGGTATAAGGTAATTTCATACAGGAGTTTGTAATATAATGTAATCTATTCTAGAATCAGGACCACACGCAAGGTAAGACTTGACAGGAGTTGTAATATAAGGAATCTTGTCTGAATCAGGACCACACCAAGGTAAAGCGAATTCGTAAACCAGGAGTTTAATAGAAATCTTCTGTCAGAATGTCAGGACCAGCGAGCCAAAGTACAGAAAGTCATAGACAGGAGTATGTAATTAGAGTCTTGTTGCAGAAAAGGATCACGGAGCAGCACCAATAGGTTACAGAAATTCGTAGCGAGGAGTTGTAATGATAGTCTTTGTTAGACATCAGGCCCAACAAACCAAGAGGTCAAAGAAATTCATCAAACAGGAGCTTGTACAGCGAAATTCCTGTCACAACACCAAACCAAGCGATACGTGTATAGGGCTGTAATTGTGGGGTAGAGGTTTTTCAGACGATGCGTTGTGAAATTTTGCGAAAAGTACAATAAGGAACTGAGCTCTAGATCATAACCCAAACATACACGTTTTAAGCGAGCAGACTTGTGCGACGATGGTTTTATTTTATTGGTGAAGTTGAGGAGATAAGATCCAAGTTCAAGATATAGGCATAAAATAAGAACCCACGAGCGGGACTATGTTTCTTGATTACAGATATTAATATAGGGACGATTGGCACTGAGAAGGTCAATTAACCACTTCAAAACACAAACACCACAAAAAAATTCTGTCTGAGGTACCACAGAATCCGCAAGATACAGTCCAAGATGAGCGCCGCTCTCTGCTGATCCTAGACAAGGATGAATCTTGTTCCCGAGGTGGAATTTTCTGCGTACTCACACAAGTAAACTGATGAACGGAGTCGCTTTTATACTTACACTCTAGCTGCACAATCTAGGCCACATACTGTCCTGCTCCTTGGAATGAACTGTATGACGTAAGATCCATTATTGCTCAAGCTGACTCGAGTAAAGAAAACACTTTGATGATCGCCCGCATTTGATCCATATATGAGTGAAACAATTTCTAGGCGTTTCTAAACTTCAAAGTAACAAATGACATACAAATAGATAAAGTACAAAAAT
>CAJDSM010029925.1:0-16361 GCA_903981925.1 Ostrea lurida
GGGGGGGGGGTGTTAATAATTGTTAGTAAACACAAATTATATTAAATGCATCGTATTACAGTTACTGAGAGAACATTGGAAAAAAAGTCATCCTTCCTTGATTGGATGTTCTTGAATGTATTTTCTAAAAGATATGATATCTTACGACGCATAAATTACATATTATCATTCTTGATTATCATATCATAATGCATACACATCTAAACGTCCTGTTTGATAAAACCAGCAAATGGGCGGAAAAAATGGAAACTCTCGCATGCTGTTGAATGAAAATCTTGTTATTGGGTAGGATTTTGAAAACCTTTCAATTGTGGTTTCAGAATAATTGTAAAAGAAATATATTATACTTTGTGTAATCCTCAAAGTTTTTAGACATTGATGAATAAAATAAATGCTAAATTCCTTGAAAATTTCCTGAAAGGGACAATGGAGACTACATCCATGGAATAGCAAAATAATTCATTTTAGTTTCCACGTGTGTATGTACAGTTGATCGCAATTTTTCGGGTGACGATCGATCTGGCTTGAATTTCTTGCATGGGAGGGGAATCCCAACCTTAATTTGAGTTCTCTTTTATGAGACCAATCAAAATTGGAGTAAAATTTCAGACTTAGTCTAATTTTCGACTGTATGTTTTCGATGACGAGAAATTCAGGCCCGCTGGACAATTCACGATAAGCTAAGGAAGTGTCGACTAATTACGTACGAAAGAGAAAAACAGAGATTTCGAGAATTATATATGCTAGTGAGAATTATAACGAGCATTAGAGAAATATCAAGAGAACTTTACAGTGTTAATAAGAATTACATATAACGAGCATTAGAGAGATATCGAGAATTACAGAGGTACTGTGAATTAACAGAAATATGAAGAATTACAAAAATATTGAGAATTGCAGAGATATGAAGAATTACAAAGATACCGAGAATTACAGAGATGTGAAGAATTACAAAGATAACGAGAATTACAGCGCTAACATGAGAATTACATAAAACGAGCATTACAGAAATATCGAGAATTTCAGCGGTACGACTGTGAATTACAAAGATATCGAGAATTACAGCGGTACTGTGAATTAGAGATATAAAGAATTACAAAGATACCGAGAATTACAAAGATATCGAGAATTACAATGGTACTGTGAAATACAGAGATATGAAGAATTACAAAGATATCGAGAATTTAAAAAAAGATGCCGAGAATCACAGCAGTACTATGAATTACATAGATATGAAGAATTATAAAGATATCGAGAATTACAGAGATATGAAGAATTACAAAGATCATCAATGGACAGGGATTATAATGTATCGGATCTAATTGGTTGCTAGAGTACACGACCACCGGCCGACCGATTCAAGATATTGACCCTAAAAGGAGGCAGTTAAAACTAAGGTAATACATGATATGTGCTCGTTCCGTACGCCCAACAGTCGGGTCCGGACAGTTTTCAGTAAACGGTAGAGAAATCCCGGGCGTTGCTTATTTCGGCCTATGGACACTTTGATAACCATATTGAACCAGGAGGTCCCGCTTTGTAGAAAAGCATTGCATATAGACACCAGTCTAAGAGAAGAGATCATCCCCTTCTTCACTCTTCCTCAAAGGGCTGGGCCTAAAAACAGCCCTGAGTCTATATTAGGTGGATTCCTCCAAAAACTTGAGCTTTGAGTCATGCCCTGTATCGTAACCTCCAGAGCCCGCAAAGGAATGGGGTCGTCGTCAAAACTTTATCATTAGAGCAGAATAAGCAGCGTTACGGAGGTGAATGAGTCTACAAAGTGTTACCTCAGGACGAAGACAGTCTCGAGGCAAAGAGACTAGGACCCAACTCTAGACCTATAATCAATCATTACATAGTTTGACCACCTCCTTTGATGATGCTTCATTGAAAATATTGGGAACTTCAATTAAGGCACACATACATTCTACAATACATAATATAGCGAAGGTCACGAGCGCCGAAACCCAAATAGTTGCAATTCTCAAGTGTTGTCTGTTAGATCTTGTCTATATGTCAAGACAAGAGAGAGTGGGGCTCCTTCTCAAGAGGTGTCTGCTCAAAGATCAGAAAAATGAAACACGCCGGGAGTTGAAAGATACAACACTACACAGTGAACATAAGACGAGGCTTGGACTGAACCATTGGTAGGACTCCTTGAATTACTACTTTTAAGAATTTTACGGGAAGTTACCGGTACACAATTGACTCCCATAACATCCGGCATACTAATGCTCCACGCGCCAAGACAGGACCCGTGCCAAGTAGGTATGAAGTATGAACTAACCAAAAATGTTACAAAATATCATTGTGCGTTGGAAGGGAATTATCGCAAAACAAGTGACAAACTACAAGGAAAGGGGTCAAAGCATGAACTTTGTGTGAGGCAAGATGGTCATCAACAACTGGCTAAATCATCCAGATTCTCATATAAACAGGTTTAAATTTAGCAGAAACTGCACTTATTTCGGTTTGGCACTACAAAGATACTAGTGCCGTATCCAATCGCATGTATCATACTGGCTGCCACAAAAAGATAAAAACAAGAATGAGTAAATAGTGTCCCACCTTCTTTGTAATTTTGCACAAAAACAATGTAATTATTACGGGGAGGGTTGGCCGTATAAAATGTTTACGGTGGACAGCCTTAAAATTTATTTGATTTCAAAGTACGTTAATTCCCTTTCTCTAGAATAATATTTTAATTATTAGCATATTTATTATAATCCTTACTATATTTATAGTGATATTATATTACTAATTTTAAAGATTTTGTCGTTTTCAAATAATGTATAAATTTTAGTGTTAATTTGACTCTCTGTTTATCTATAGGACAATTTTGGGATTTTGGATTGCCGGAGGCATCTTTAAGGACACTTGAATTTTTATAAATTGAAACTATTATAAGCCATAGTTAGTCTATAATCGTTCAATCAGTCATTTATATTAATAGTTAATAATAATTGCTTCAGCGAGAAAGAATTTGATTTATGATGTGTTTATTTCTAAATTGATGTGCTAAAATAGTGGCTTGCAATGTTTTCCTGAAAAAGATGATGGCTGTTTCCATTTAAATGTTTCAACTGCACAAACTCTCGGTACGTTTCAAAGCTAGGTAATTTCAGACACTATAATAAAAGGTTCGAACTGAGATAAATCATCGAAGGAGTTTATTATATGTGCTTGGTTACTATCCATATTTTTTCTAGCATCTATAATATTTACATAGCTTATTGAAAATTCGATGTTTCTATTGAAGGTGGTTAATATGAATCTCAGTTTATTTTGGAGAGGTTAAAGGTTGAGCAGAAGTGCTTTTGCTAGCCTGATTAATACCTTTTTGGTGTTATGTATTTATATCGTAAAGTTAGACACCCATACATATAAGGCCTTGGAAGATTTTTCCATCGAAAATTCGTAAACAGTTCAGTGGTGTGAAAAATACCATATGTAATTGTGGGGCCTGTCATTAGTGTTTAAGCGATATACTAAAGATTGTTGAGATAGAGGAACGGGACCAGTTTTCCAGCTGTAGATTGATCATGCTGTGAAGATAATACCATTTTCCGAGCTTGTCAGGAGAGTGCTGCGAAAAAAAATATGACAACTTCACATAGACGTGGCTTGGTCACAAAGTGAAAACAGGACAGACCTAACAGTCGGTAAATTGCTGAAGAATGATTTGCGGTCCAGTGGGAATTTTATCTCATGATACATTAACATTATGATTACGTATTGAAACCAGTACTGAACAGTTTATGTACATAATTTTGTTGATCGACTGGTTAATTAGAAGTGACAATAGAAATTGTGACTGGTTTGACGCGAGAGTTACAACTGGTGACGTGACTCTCTGAGATATAAAGTTAATATGTCTTTCAGTGGTTGTCGACGTTGGACCAACGTCACCAAGCGATTGCTCTTTCTTTTTACTGCTCCGGGTATGAGTTTGTTTCTTTCTTGTATTTGATATGAAGTTTTGAACCTAAATGTGCCTGGGACTCTTGCTTTTATTACTTGGAAACACCATTGTGCGCATATTAATTAAGATATTAAAATGGGAGGTGTTGAAACCTAGAATGTTAGTTCTCATATACTGTGTATACAAGGGTTTTAGTGTCAGTTTTTTATCAGATGTCCACAACTTAGTTAACGGACAACCCTCGTAAGACATGTGGGACCTTAAACTCATCGACTGCCGTTACCTTGCAGAGACGGTGCTGTGGCCTCGAGGAATGCAATCATTTTCGTTATCGTTGTTCCCAGAGTATTGGAGGCTATGAGATAAGGCTTGACATTGTGTGATTTTCTGGTATCTCTAATGCCTCCGATCCCTAATTGCCAATTTCATCATGTCTTTTGAAGAGAAACACCCAGTAACAGCAAGGATGCGAAAACTACCACTGGAGTCAAACACGAAGCCTTCACATATTTCATGCATTAGGCAGTGCAAAGATTAAGAATAGAACGTAATCAGACTCTTTTGTAATAAACAAGTTTTACAAATAATTTGGCTGAAAAACCAGAGGTACTCTAACGCGTAGAGTACTTTTAATAACTAAATTCAACAAAACTTATAGCCGGAAATGAGAGGTACGACAGCAATACCTTTGTTTCTAGCTAGTATAAATGTGAGATACGTGATAAGACGGGGAACTACAATTGTCCTCTAATATAGTAGAAATCTAAAAAACTAATTCCTCGGCAGTGAGAAACAGAGACCCAGATATTTCCACACAAACCACGTTGCATCCCAAAACTCATCTGCGCAACTTATTTTTTAATGCGTTTACTTTTATGGGCTCCTTTAGTAGATTTACTTCTACCGAACCATATCCCAGATACTTTGTCACTCCAAAACAAAGTTATATCATCAACATATGAGATACCCGCGGGCCAATGACCCTAGACAAGAACGACGCTACGAATAGGCTCCCCTGTAAGACTAGGTCCGGCGAACTGATCTGAGCAAGATATACACTAGCTTCGACACATTCAGAGGAGTTGGGATCAGTTAGCATGCCTTGACGATTACACTCGAAGTGTAGGTGAGTAATATTTTCTCAAATCCTTAGGCATGATTGAACAATCCCCACTGGACATGAATTGACCGCGTGGCACCAACGCAAGATTTACGATAGCCATGCCCCTCGCCCAGAACACTAAGGATATGTTGTCCTTAAACAATCATTACAATAGTGTCTCCATTAGACCGCTTGTATACATGCATATATATATAAGGGCTTTACCTATCCTTGGGGGTAAAACAGTGTTGAGGAGAAAGCGATATTTGCGAATGCCTAAAGCTATGGTAGCTTCACTAAAATTATCGTTCAACAGGATGATTTTTGAGACGCAGTCTAATAGAAAGCACTCACGTGTATGGATATTATGATGAATAGTAAATGTCAAAGAGAAGACAACTCACACAGTACTCGAACATAATAACAGGAACTCATTTGGTAGATACAAGGTTTAAGGGATGAGTATTTCTACTCTTTTTATGGTAAAATGGGCAGATTTCATATCAACACATTTGAATTGACCCCGATATTTACTTTGCCTAAAGTCTTATTGTTTCCAAAAGAATTTAATTTAGGACACATATGTAAGAAGACTCGAATTAAAATAGCTTCAATTGAAGCTACGATCCAATTTGATGCCTGTGCTTGACTTGGTAATACACATCTGAATGAGGTAGGTTTCATATACTAGTCATATTCTCAATTGGATCAATACAATTTTAGTTAGCGCTAAGTGATTTTAAATGCATCTCTGTGAGTCTGCGAAGACGTAGTTCCCTAACTCCTCTCTGTTCAGCAATTAAATTTAAAATCAACACTCATGTCCGAAATAAGTATGCCCCTCTTCACCCCATGAACCAAATATCAATAGGAGTTTCATCCTCTCTCCATGGGCCATGCATTTGTTTGGAACGGCTTTTTGAAACTTTGGAAGTTTGTTTCTCCTTTTGTGATGTTTACATTAGTCTGACTTCAACTGTAAAGTTGTCTCTCTATTTTGTGTAATTTTACAAGAATTTATTTGGTTCAAATAAATAGTACCATACATTAAGGTAACTTTGACCGTCTGAAAAATTCACAACTACGATGATTTTCATTTCTCAATACGCCTCATCCCCATGGGGGG
The DNA here is from genome assembly GCA_903981925.1 of Ostrea lurida. Lineage (NCBI taxonomy): Eukaryota > Metazoa > Mollusca > Bivalvia > Ostreida > Ostreidae > Ostrea > Ostrea lurida. Next base: position 6,154 of record CAJDSM010029925.1, read on the forward strand.
CAACATGTGTTGCTTGGGATAGTGTTCTCGGACAAATTATCTCATTCATTTGATTCTTCTTCAGTGATGCTCAAAATGACTTAGAAATGTTATGGTTAGACCCATCGCGCTAATCTCACATGAAAATCGTGTTAAAGATCTTTCTACTAAAAAGCGATAATTTCAATATCTCACGGTGTTACGGACAACACACACAGCGACCATTCAGACAAAGCATGAACTCGGTGGCGCAATAACTCTGCGAGAGGAGATTCAGATAGGTCTAATTGCTGTCCTTACGGCCAGGGAGTAATAATTCCTTAATCTTTGATAGTGGAATTTCCTAAATTTTTACCACTATGTAAGCTGTAAAGTACATTAGGTGCGCATCAAACTAATTTTACAAGCTAGTAAATGAGCATTAGCATTACATAAGCATATGAGGCTGAGCATAAGTTGCCAGCGGAGGGACCCTCAAGAGGGACTAACCAGTGGTAAATGCCCATACGCACACGAGTCAGAGGGGCCTCTACCCCAGTGGGTTTCATTAACTATAAATCATATATCGTCTACATTGAACATATTTTTCTTGTGGTGTTAAGGCTGTCCTCCAAGGTAACCCAATTGTTTATGCAATAGCCCACGATATTGCGGCCATTTGTGCAGTCCACAAATAGTACTTTTTCCATCTTTCAAGTGATGACTAACAAAACCGAATTTTGGAATAATAACGAGGAAAATGGCACAATAGGGTTACCAAGAAACAAGGTATATTTGGATAAAAGTGGGGAATCACCCCTGTCACGTATGCGAGGAAAATTGGGGTCCATTTATGCATACATCATGGAAAACATTCCACAAGGCCACTGTCTTTTTGTTGAAGAAACACATTTATTCACCCATACGGTATTAACACACTCTGTGGAATCCTCTAGAGAAGTCATAATGTCTAACAACAGTGTTTTGTTGACTCTGTTGATAATTGACACACTTGGATTACCTACCCGAGCGTCTTGGGTTGACAGTTTATGCCCGCGCTTGTTTGAATAAGATCTTCTTTGGTAGACGCCAGGTCTGTAACAGGCAATTTGTAAAATCGTAAACAATTAGACAACTTGGATATTATAGTCCGACGTCGTTTTACTTTGTTAAGGACAAGTTTATCCTCGTATGAAAAACTCTGAACCACCAAATGGTCAATGTAACAATATTCGCTGCTGAAACTCGTAATTGTAGGTAAAAACACTGAGAAACACCACAACGTCACTTACTCAGATTTAACAATCTTATCGCAGTATTAAAATCCCTGGAAGTATTATCTCTACATGTGTCATAGTTAAACTAATCTTAGAGTCCCAGGTATAAAACACCCCATAGGGTATATATTTTACGTATGTAACAAACTTTGGGCCACCATATATATAATCTTATTGGAAATCCCACGTCTAGTACAAATTCGACCCCGCAAGATTAAAAACCATGGATTCCCTAAGTCTAACAATCTGTCCTCGTATAAACACAGGCGATCCGCCATGTCCTTGTAACAACTTTCGTCCTCGTATAAACATGACAGTAATTTCCCCAAGTTACATAAACAATTTTGTTCCTCGTATAACCCTGGGCAGAGGTCCCCATTCGTGGTTCTTGTGTAACAGACAGTTTCCTAGCGTGGTGTGCCCTGTTACGTAAACCTTTGTGTTTTAATTGCCCGATGTTTTTGTTGAGGCAAAACAATATTGTCAACTCGTAAATAAAACCCTGGAATAGTCAATGTAGACAAAATAAAACTAATGCATAGGTCATACTCATCGTCCCCGCCACTCTTATGATCACTAGTTACGTGTGAATCTAAATGGGATCTGCGTGGCGAGGGGCAGGGGACCAAGAAATCTAAATACGCAGCATGAAGTCACGGACGAATGCCAGTATTGAAGTAATTGGATAAATAACATAAAGCAAGAAGACAGAAACTCGGTCAACTTGTCAAATCCGATTAAAGATGTCATTTGATACGTTTCTTGTTGCGAAACAAACGATATCGTGGGATATTGAGAGAAAACACATAAGTCAACCTGTCTGAGATATAATTTATTCCTTATCAAAGTTAGGGCACAAATTATGTTTCGCTTTTTGGATCATTCCAACGTAGTTAAGGTGAGAATGTGTCGGCAAGTCAGAATCTTTTTGTGGTTCCATACGTTCGATCGGTTTATTTGATTGATGGTGGTATCGCAGTGAAAGAGGATAGGAACATGCAGAGTCAAAAATTGCGGCCCGAGAGAAAAAGTCTCCATCAGGTTTTCCAACGACTAGAGGGGTTAATTTGGAGTTTAAAGAAAGATTGGTGTTTATGAAAAAATTTTAATTTCAGGACAGGATTTATTAAATTATCTAGCTTATTACATCTAGAATAATAGTAGTGAAGATTTGATTATCAAATGCGAGGGGATCCCGCATATAACTAGCTTGTGGTGGTATACAAATATGTTTAAAGACTCAAAATATGATGGTCACAGCGAAAAGTGTAAAGATCCCAGATGCAACTTTTAAATGAGATCCTATGTTTGACACTTTCCACTTGATGCCTAATCAAAAGAATTATATTAATATTACCAAGCACAAAATATAGTATTTGTTTAGTGTGATGAAAACAGAAGGGGGATAGAAAAAACGCCCTTCAATCATAACCAATCACGATTACAGCTTTTCTAACCCAATCAAGGAGTTAATATAAACCAATCGAACTTGGAGAGCAAACAGGGCATAAAACAATTACTGCCACCCTACTGAATCATCTCAAGTTCACTCTGTTTACTCTGCTCTGTGAAAGAATTGATATTGCACCTAAGCCGTTGTAGCAGGGTCTAGGAAAGAAAAAAAAAAATGGGACTGTCGTCGGAGAAAGCACATCTATAAGCTACCTAGGTATTCAGCTACTATTCTACTCAGTTCCTTAGCAAGTTCTGTGTCTGTGTGACTATGCTTTATTGATTAGTGTTTTGTGGGTGACTTAGCAATAGTGTCTGAAGTGATTTTTGCCAGGTAGGAATCGGCCGGGGTAGGTATGGTTCGGTAGTGTTTTGGCCATCAATTGTTCGTTCGGAGGAACTAATAATTGATAGTTAGCCAGCGCTCAGTCTGACTGCTCTACCGAAGGGAGTAAAGGTTTTGAGATCTAGTAAGGTTTAGGTATTTATGATCTTTGTTGATTTGCTTTAATTGTCGTGTTTAGTTCTTCTCACTCGATCTATCCTAGATATGTAGACCGTAGGAAGAAACGACATTCATGATATGTAGGATTTTGAGGTCTATATCTTTGCCAAAATGCTCGCTGAATAGGTTGTCTGTTGTGAAGTAATTGAAATAGATATGATTTGGTTATTATACTTTTAAGAGTTGATTCTGAGGAAGGAAACTTCAGGCGGTAGTACCCAATGTATTAGTATTTAAATAGATTTGTATTGATATGCTGGTTATTCGATTTCGCCGTAATTTGGCAGTAAGGGCCGGTGGTTTCTGTTTCTACTAGATGATATACAGTCAATAAAAACAAAATCTATATGTCATGGCAAAGTTATTTACTTTACACGTCTTCATTTCCTTTGTTATTTAGCAAGACTATTGCAGCTCAGCATTCTAATCTTTTTTTAAAGAAAAAAGCTTGGTACTTAATTCTATCATCACAAGCAAATGGGTCAATAACGCTAAATAGCAGCGAATCTCTGTTTAAAAGCCATTGAAATGCTTGCATCATCACGTGTGTCATATATTTTAATATTGTTCATTCATAGGTTATGTGAAAGATATTACGTGTCTCATTTTCAAGAAACAGCAACCCCTAAGGCCAGGATAGTAGATCTGTAGATAAATTTCATTACAAAGCATTAAGTAACGAGCGCAATCGGGGAAGAAAGTGTGTATTTATTTAATGTTTTGATTACATGTTTGCATCTATAAAATTAACGGACAATTGATCATTTTCTTAGACGACTTGCCGCTGATGCCGAAATCGTCTGAAATATTTTTGCAATGATATGATGGTGTAGATGGCATGCGACTGCACAGAAAATTTCATGATAGCAATTTATTTAATTAGCTTAGGTTGATTAAATAAATCCACACCAAAGTATCCGTCTATTCGACATTACAAGGTTTACCCATGTGATATCCCGCATTGTCATACCTTCTAAGCATTACTGCGAAATGCCTTACACAATAATGAATTACAGCATAATGCAGGGGCGGATCCCAGAATTTTTGACCAAAGGGGTTCTACCAATTCTAATGTTATTTAGGAAATCATTTAACTAAAGGAAGGGGGTCAACCGCTTATTACTCCGTCTCTGGATCCCGCCACCTGACTGTACGAGATAATAAATGCTATATGTTGATAACGAAGCATCAAACCTTTTCTAACAAACAGAAGGTTATAAAGCATCGATAAGTATAAAATTCCATTTCTCGAACGCAAGCCTGCAGATTGAAGCAACCATACTTTTTTTCTGTTCACCTACCTCGAATTTTACATTTTGGGGACTGCGGTGCTATTATTAATTTGAGGTGGGGCATCTGAGTCTGTCAGGGAATTGACGAGCACTCGGGGTCTCAAATATGGACCAGTATATTAAAAAAACCATAGAAGGGAGTAAAGGGGGGAATTTGATACTCATTCTGAATTAAAATAAATACATCAGACGTAAGATTTCGAAGAGCAAATGTGTGTGATACAATATATAGCATCATACCTTGCCCCATATACAATCTTGAACCTTTTTTTCAAAGCAAGATTTAATTTTAAAAAAATGCAGTACGGCTCGATAATGCGCCGGAAGTTACAGAATACATAAACTCTATTGTCAGCGAATATATATATCAAAAAGCCTATTATTATAGATAGAACAATGGAGGTAGAAGAATAAGGAATTAGAGTAGAGTAATAACATGAATCCCACCCCCCGATCGCAAAGGAGACACTTTGGCCTTTCCGATACTGGCTGTCGTGGACTTGTCTTCTATATAAGATGGGCTTATGCGTACATCGGCAAAGTGGATATTGAACCATGATTAAATAAGTGAAAATATAACATTCCGGGTTCGACTGCGTGTAAAAAGTGATGCTTCGGTTTTAGTAAGGAATCCGTGTAACATATGGGTCCAGAAGGAGGGTGAACCCAAGTATTGACATTTAAAATAGTACAGTTTTTCTTTCGCACAACGCACCCTTTCCCACCTTCGGTCCGGCGCTCGACATAGAAAAGTATGATGTCATACAATGATACTGCATGTCGAGTCATCACCGATTTAAACATAAAAGACATTCGAGTTTTTGTCATATAAATGGGCATACTTTTGCTTCCGGCTCTTACAGCCCAGAACATGTAGATGGTTAACTAGACAAAAAGCACCACTTTAAATCTGTGCTCTGTTAGAAGAATAATGTAATTTTGGAAACTCGACAAAAACATCGCATATTTCACACAAATTTAAAAACTCTGTGGAGTCATATCTGTCGAATGGATAATATGCTTTTTATCTCGCTGGAACATTTACGAATAGTACGATCCGCGCCGCATATACTCTAGATAAGCAGACGGGATTAGGTAAAGAATGCGGGGTGTCGGTGGGGGTTTTTCAACCTATACTTTTTAGAAGGAGGACGTCCGCGCTGAGAGATTTCCACACCCCTCCCTCCTAGGATAATATCTATATTTTTTAAATTTCCACGAGCCCGTTTCATTATATTTCCGTTCAAAAACCTTCTGACACCTATATGTTATAAACAAATTGTTATAGTCTGATTGCCCCTGCAAGTTAAGTAAGTAAAGTGCTATTGTTATTCATAATACCGTGTTGGAGAAACTTTCATATACTCTATTGGGATAAATTGTTTAGAGTCGTTCACTTACGGCATAGTGTTCATGATTATCCGAGATTTTGTAGTTAAGACGGCGGATAAAGACCACCGCTCATGCCTATGCCATTTATCTGTAACAGATTATGGAAAAATTGCATTACAATGTTTACATGTATTTAACATGTAAACAAAAAAAAACCCGGATCATTGTGTGTTTACCATGATATAGGAAGACCCCCCCCCCCCCCCTCATAAAAAAAAATCCATTTGTCCGGCAAAAGTAATGCGGGCTCACTTGTCGAAGAGATTATTATATGTACATGCTCTGGTACAGATTCTGATACAAGGACGTACGCTTAATTTAACGCCTCTGCGACTGGTACCTAATCATCTTTCAAATTTATTATTATCAGATATATTGTTTATTCTCGTTCTTTTATAATCTGTGTTGCAGCGAGCACTTAAAGTCTAAGCATTATCTTGTTAAGTTTGAAAGAATAATCAAATGGTTAACTGGTTGTTTAACTTGCCTATTAAAGGATATGTAAACATTCGAGCCGTTTTCTCTATCCGCCATGGTTGGGCTGATAGTACCCGATGGTACGTAATCTGCTTACACCAGTTCTGTACATTTCATGACATTGTCCAAAATATTGATCAGTTGAACTAATCAATTGGGGGATTATTGTCAACTAGTATCTCGACATATTATTACCTCGAATAGTGCATTTCGCATTCCTCGATATCTCAATGTAAAGTGTAACTCAACTACTGTAATGGATATGATACTTTATATAGTTTTGGTAAAAACTTTCTAACATTTTTTTAATGATTTAGATATGGACACGTTTGCTCTCTCTTTTGAAATGAAAAAACTCTTTCAATCAGAGTTCAGTTGTAAACACTCTATGCTTGTCAAAAGCATCCTAACAAATAAGATGATTTCGTTCTATGGCAATTTGTATCGAACAAAAAACATCCAACATTTATTTGTGCAGTTTTTTCATTGCTTATCAATTCAGAAGTTTCGTTTTTTTGTTGGTGATGTGGCCAAACGCTGCAAATTTAAGTCATAAGTTCCAAAGATTTGACATTTTTAAAGAGAAAATGGCAAACGCACGTGTGTGAGTGTACACATTAGTTTATTAAGGTCACAGATTAAATATTTTGTTGGATACAGTTTACCAATATTGTATTGAATTTAATTAATTCATCGCCAATAGATGTTGGTTTTTGTATTTAATGTTTTCAGTTATATTTGTCTCCATGAAAAATACCAGATCCTCTTGAGATTTTGATCCGTTTATGGACTCTTTGAGCTTCTTTCAGTGAAATTAAAGTTTTATTCGTATATTGAAACAGTATTCTATTTTCCTTTGATGAATTCTCATACATATTCTCGTTGAACGGGCGTTACATACGAAGTATACAGTTGTAGATTAGAAAACTCGGCAGTTTACACAAGTCTCTGTTTAGGAAACAAGTATCATTGTAAAACGAATAGATATTGTGGTGTCACTTGAACAGTGTATTCGCGAAGCAAATGAGTCTTTAGACTTACAGCTTTGTTCCCATAGGCGGATTTTAGATAGGGTGCGAGGGGCCTAACAGATATGACAAATCCTACCTGGTGTTGACGTTGATCTGTTGGCCATTGCGGTGGACCTGAAAAAGTTCGCTTTATTAGCATAATAAGCATTTACTTCTCTAAGTGGGCACACTGGCTGCGTTCAAGATCGTAGCGGCTATAGTCTAGAATTTCTTTTGAACATAATGAATTTCTTGAAACGCACTGTTGATAAGCTTGTTATCGTACAGTTCAGGGCTAGACCTTGGGTGCCGTTCAAATGATGTAGCGGCTTACGAAAGCCCTCTTCATTACGTAGTCGCTACGATCTTGTGACGCCGCCTGTTACTCCAGTGTTAGTGTGTGTTAATCAATCAAAGGGGTCAAGATAGATATTTGGCGGACATACCATGGGTTACAGTACACAGTATGTATATTGACCTTGCTACTTGAATGCATTCTAATTGTCGGCTGGTCATACATACTGGTTTGAGGACAACCCTATGCGAGCTCTAAACGGTTCTGAGTGAAAACAAGGTGTCACTCAAGGGGTTCATGACGATAAGGACTGGACAATCTAACCAACGCACATGGTGTTATAGACAAACTCGATTTTTTGATAGTCTTGATGACCGTGAAAGTAAATAGGGTTCATCTCTTGTAGGGGACACCCCTGTACCAAGTTTGGTTGTTATCCAGAACAAGGGGTCGAAAGATATATGAACATAGGTGACCAATACATAGGATTAGATCCAAAGAGCCGCTGCTTTACCTTAAGATCAATAGGGATCATCTACTTCCTAAGGGCAACCCGCCGTTTACCACAGTTTTGATTGTTATCAAGCAAAGGGTCAAAAAGTATTGAGCGGACAACACAACCGGTGTTTAAGACAGCGGTTTCACCTTGACCTGACCTTATGGCATGAAAATCAATAGGATCATATCTTCCCCTAGGGCACCCCAGTACCAAGTTGATTGTTATACAAGACGATGGGGGTAAGATATGCTTTATAAGTCTTTTCATTATGCATACACATCTAACGTCCGTGGTGCATTAAAGCATAGCAGAATTGGGCGGAAGACATTGGAAACTCCCGCATGCTGAGTTGAACGAAACATCTTGTTATTGCATATGTGTTAGGATTATTGAAAGAACCTTTCAATAGGTTGGTGCAGAATCAATAGTAAAAGAAATATATTTATCTTTGTGTAATCCTTAAATTAGTACGGACATTGTATGAATAAATATATAAAATGCTAAAATTCTCATGGAATAATTCCTGAAAGGGATTACATGGGATACACTAGCCCATGGATAGCAACAATGATTCCTTTTATTACCAGTGTGTACAGTTGATTCGCAATTTCTCAGGTCGATACGCTATGCTTGAATCTGGCTTGGGAAATTCTTGTGGGGGGGGATCCACAAACCTTAATTTTTTCTTTTTTATTGTTAGACAAATCAAATTTAGTAAATTTCAGACTTAAATCTAATTTTCACGTTTGTTTTGTCGATTGACGAGAAATTCAGAGCCCCGCTGGCACAATTCTATTGAATAAGTCTAAAAGAAAGGTGTTCGACACTAATAACCGAATGAAGAAAAAAGTAGATGTCGGAAAATCTAATTATAATAGTTAGATGAGAAAATTATATATTAACGAATTAGACGAGATATCAAAGATGTACAGTTAGATGTTTAATAGAATACATATAACGACATTACGAAGAGATATCGAGACTTATAGACCTGTCTCTAAACATAGGTACTGTGAATTAATCTAAGGAGATTATGAGAAGAATCATAAAAATTCTTTGAGATTTGCGAGATATGAAAATTACAAAAATATTCAGAGAATTACAGGGCAAATGATTATTCAGTATTACTGATACATTACAGAGATAACGGATTGCTAGAAACAAAGGCAATTGACTGTGAATTAAAAACATGAAATAACGATATGAAGATCACAAAAAGTATTCGGAATTGCGGATATCAGAAATGAATTTTACCAAAGATATAGAGAGATACGCGTCTAAATTGATTTATTACAATAAGTATGCATCTCACAGAACCGGATTAGGTAATTGCAGCGAAGGGTACTTGTGATATAATCCAGAGATTATTGAAGAATCACAAATAATCATTGAGGAATTCTGCTAAGAAAGATGAAAGTTAATTAAAAACGATCCTATTTAAGAAGAATTACCAGACGCAATGATTAATTACTGTAACGGAGACCATTGGGTCGGAGCAAGATAACCGAGCATTGCTAAGCGTAAGATAGTTATGTAGTAGGACGTTATTTGACGGATGGTGACCATAAAAGCTCTCTTTAGAAACTATCAGCTAACCTAGAGTGATATAACTTATCGAGATTTAAGATGTTTTACTTGTGAATTCAAAAACATAAGAGAATATGAAGAATCAGCACGTAGTTACCGACGAATATAGCGATAGGAATATGAAGAATTACAAAGGATATAGAGAATATACAGCGCAAATTGAATTACATATAACGGCATTACACGAGAATAACGAAGTGAATTACACGCGCTGGGGATTAATGTACTTTTTAATACAGATTACAGAGAATATAAAGATTAGCAAGATATCGAGAATTAACAATGGGTACTGTGAAATACAGAGATATGAAGAATTATCAAGATATCGAGAATTTAAAAGATAAAGATGCGAGAATCACAGCAGTCTATGAATTTACAGTAGATTATGTGGAATGATATTATAAAGATAGTGCCGGAGAATATAACAGAGATATGAAGGAATGTACAAAAGATAATCGAGAATT
>CAJDSM010029933.1:0-13039 GCA_903981925.1 Ostrea lurida
GATTAGTACAAAGAACCACTTTCTTAAAAACACAAACTTTGCGAGGCCCAAGAATTAATTTCATGTACTCTTCATCTTGTAAAGAGAGACAAGGAGTACACAAATTTGAACATTGGCTTTCAAAGTTACAATCAGGCGACAGGCATCGACCTTGAAAAATTTTGTTCAATGATTTCTGTAAACTTATTAAAAATGTAGTGAAAGGATTTCCTCGAAAAAAATAAGGACAAATAATGAGAAACTTTTTTTTGTCTACTGAAATTTTCTTTCCGTCACACACAAAACTATAATGGATAAAAACACCTTCAATTAATTTCCAGATATTTTTCAGTCTTGTCTAAATATGCAAAAATTTTACTCATGTAAAAAACGCCATTTCACTATTGTTAAAGACCAGCCATCTCGAGTTCTGACAATGTTTCAAATCACGAGTGATCAATGACCTTCTGTACTCGCTTATCAATGATAAGTATAGCATTCTTTACAGGAAATTCACAAAGAGGCAAACTGTTCGAAGACACAAAGAACTTGCACAAAGAAATCTTACAACACAGATGATATATTCCTCTTGACAAGCACTTTAGATAGAGATGAATCTTACAAAGTAATCCTGTCACCAGAAAATTTGCAATTCTCCCTTAAATAGTTCTGTTCAATGTTCTCTATTAATTATGTATAGAAATAATACAAGTCTTTAAAAGCAGTAAATGTCTTTTGGGCATAGCTTATATGTATGGACTCAAGTCATAACTACAATATTTAGAGGATGAAAAATTGTGACTTGCTATGGACGTAATTACATGATTGGAGTTAAAGGTCTGATACAGTTTTCAGAAAAACTGTACAAGTGAATTTCAATATGCGGGTCTGATAATATAATCGTTGAACCCCTGGGCTCGTTAGAGAGTGATGAGTCACCTTTCGGTAAGTTTCGGGGTTGATTGCCACTTTCTTAGACGGGCCACTGCCATCAATTTCATGAAATGATCTTGCTCCACCGCAAAGAGAAGACTCCGCAGCTGCTCTGCGTCCCTCTGTGGTCTGTCCCCATGTTGTGTAGTCTGACTGTACTGAAAGCAGTGCCGGCGGTACAATAGCTTCCAATGGTTTCCACATCAGTCTTGTAAAAAGAAACGCAATATTAGTATTATTGGTTTTGTTTAGCTGGACTGTCAACAGAAACAACAGCCATAGAAGGCAGAAGCTCTAATATTGTTCTTGTTTTGTTGAGGACAAATACGAGACAGCACAGTCTGACAAAAAGTTAGTTTTAATAATAAGATCAAGAATAAGTCCGCCATGTTGCCGTCTTATATTTTTTGCTAACCGCCGCTCTAAATTTCACGACTGCAGGTCACGTGACGCATTTCCATCAATGACTTAGAAGCAATTTTTCTACATTATAAAATTAATAATAATAATCTTTATTTTTAAGAGTCCGGACATCTAAATCAACAAATTAACATAAAGCTATATTATAAACTAGGCTTGTGTTTACCGACTTTGCACAGATTTTTGGTCATAGGGGGTTATTCTTTTATTAAAAACGGAAAGCGTAACCGCATAGAAAATTAGCAACTGAATTATTACGCTCGGTCTTTCGGTTTGGCTAATTAAAAGTGTATTTTTTTTTGTTTTACCCTTTCTTGATTATTTTTGTAAAACAAATTATCTTCAAACATGTTTAAATATTAATCTTAAACAATTAAAACTCATCATTTAATTAATTGATGCGCCCGATCAGCAGTTCATATTGTAATACTTTTTTTCTCTTGAAACCACAGGATCCGATAGGACCGACTTTTAGATTTAGTGACCGAGACCGAAGACCGAGAAACCGAGACCGACTTTTCAGGACACACCCGTACTTTGCACTCTGCTTATCAACAGCATTGTCAGCTCATTTACCTAAGTATGGCATAATTATACATTCTATAAATTCAAGTACTGCATAACATTCCGTTTGAATCTAGGATTTTAGTGGAAGTTAGACTAGATATTGGAGAAGGTGGAGTAAGACGTAAGATATCAGGGCTTGGGTGGTTAAAAACCATCCCTGGTTTGAACCAGCGTTTTAATCGGTCCGGTCAATTCCCAAACTGGTCAATAACTGGTTCAATTGAAATATCTTATAAAGTGTCATATTTTCCTTTAATAATTTCATGCAAAAAAAAGAAGTGCCATTTAAGATTATAGTCTTTTGTCAAAAAACGAACTTTAGTTACAAAGCATTAGTATTTTAATAGATCAATTTAATGATTTGAAATTAAGTATATGAAATATCCTTTTAGTATGACGTATTATGCTTGAGTTAATGGGGCAACTTTTTAATGCAAACTACTGAATAGGTAATTCAGCACTTTACAGAGACACTTCCTGATATGATTAAAGTATAATTGACTATGTGGCCGAATATCTCTAGTTACTATTAATAACCATGATACATTCAGAGATGGCAAAAGCACGCAAAAAATTCTGGCGGACATCTGTGTCCTGCAGGAGTTAGTAAAAAAACTTAAGGACATGCGGTAATTTTTGGCAGGGAAAGACCACTATTCATTTACTTTTTGTCTTCAAAATTTAGCCGGAAACATTTTGTCCGGATTTTTCTGTAATTTATCGGACATTCAGAAAAACACCAGATTTTTGCCGCAGTTTCCGGAGCGTTTCGCCACCTCTGAACAATTATTACTAGAGGGTTTAACAGGTAGCATAGTTTGACAATGAGAACATCAATGATTATCGTTCTACCTGGACAGTCAATAACAGGAAGCTGAGCACTGTGATCTAGCAAATAGATAATAAACTGCCGATGGTGATTGAAACAATGTGTGAGAAGAGACTATACTTGGGGATTAATAGACAAAGTGGGCAAGTGTTAATTAAAAATATACCAGCCCATGAAAACTGTAAAGATCACCACACGCCATAAGCAGAAGGCGCAATTTTTAGGGAAAACTTCCTAATTGATTCATAAGAAATTTCTTTGAGACATATCCTTAGGGAAAAATTTAAAGATCATCCTAGAATATTCTTAAGCGTGTTATTCAAAGCTGTCTTAGGAGTTGTATCCTAAACTACCTAAGACGTCTTAATCATTGTGACAATAGAACTACACAACTTTAAACCATTTCCAGGAAATTGAGATGTTCTCACTTTGCCGTATGATTGATTTCGGGACGGGCATAATGTTTTTGGTCTGTCTGTTTTTCCTGTTCTGCAGGAAAGTAAATGGCGACTTTCATCATTTCACATGTGTGATTCCTTATGACAAGCCCTTTCGTACTGGTATCAAAATGTTTGACTTCCTATCTTGACCTTGAAGTGTTGACCTACTTTGTCAATAAACTATAACTATGGGCTTAAATTAAAAATTGTTGTTTTGCCCTTTTTCCGACCCATTTTCGGACCGTAGGGTCGGGTATGGAGGCTAAAATATTTTATTTTTCTAAGCCAAAAAAAATAACTTCAGGTAGGCCCTTATTTTCTCCTGTAGGCGATAGGTCATAAATTATATTTATTATTATTTGATAAATGATTTCATATAGTTTTGTCTGTACAGCTTATTTGTAGATGCAATACGATGACATATATAAATTACATTAGAAGTACTTTATTTTTGTATCTTTAAATTGCATTATTTGTTTTGTGAGCAATCCAAAACGGTAGAAAAATGGAAGGGGGGGGGGTACGCCACAAACCATAAACACTTAATATTTTTCTGTCCAAGTTTAATTAAGTCACCAATGACTAGTTTTTGACGTCGCATCACTCATGTAAAATTATTCACAGGCAGTTGTACTACATCATATAGGAATGTAATTACTAGTACGTTGCAAATCAAATTGAACATGTGTATCTCTTTGAAGAAGGAAAAAAAGTGTAATTTTTTCTTCGTACTCAATTGCCTTGCCATGTCATATTTATCTAAACGGGCTTCCGGCCCAAAAACTTCTCAACTACTAGTACCCATATGAAAAAAAAACGTTGGTGGGTACAATTCAGACAGGAAAATAAGAGTAATTGTATATATTGTAATTTATCGTTTCCCACTGCTGCATAACGCGTTAAATTTATAAATTTCTTTTAAAAACCAAACAAGGACTTAAATTCAACATGGAAAAATGTGGTATAATTATAAAGAGTACGGGTTATACTTACAGGCGCGTTAATAAATGAGATTAGTGTTTTGTCATGCACTTTTTCGATAAAGAAACTTATTTCGGTATGACTACGGGGTATTTACTATGGCTGATATTGCATGCATGATATTCGGTGTTTATTGAACACTTTCCACGTGCTTGTATTTTACAGTTGCAAGCAAATGTGCGGGCTTGCGTTTATTCATCCTTCTTTCATGTGAACGGGTCTTTTCTGCGTGTGTGTAGGTTTCCTCAGAACATATTTAATGTTTCTCGTCTCTCTCTCTTCTCTCTCTCTCTCTCTCTCCTCTCCTCTCTCTCTCTCGTTAAAAATTGGTTCATGTAGTTACACTATCTTGTTTGGGGGGGGATAGTTATCGTCCCCCAATCTGAATCCAACATTAGTTACTACGAAAACGAATTAAAAATTGAAAATAAACCATGATTATGCTGCAATAAAATTATTGAAAAATCTTTCACTGAACGTACTTGATCGTTATCGCATCGGTGATTGCGTGTTTTGGGAGGCAAATATCGTATTCTGCGTTATCTATCTGATAACCAGTTGGTATTACATGTTAGGATACATGTATAATGCATCTTAAATTGCACGAAGTGCAGCGACTGATCTGGTTTTTATTCATAAACCGATTCTCAATTCATTATCCTTATTCGGAAAGTTAGGTTGGGTTCCTGAATGCTATGGTTTTTCTTGGTCCGGTAAAGACTTATATGAAACTTTTTCCAATCTTTACGATCTTACTTCAAACTTTCCTCCCCCTTATGCTCATTTTCGATACCTACCTAAATGGCAACTCAATTCATTACTTTATGGAAATGCCATTTTATAATTAAAAAATGATACTTTTGATGAAAGCACGTTGTTATAGTAGCTGACGATTGGGTATATGTACATGCGGGTATTTGGAAGCTGTCTCAGCTCCGAGCGTGCATGCGGACAAGTAGAAATCTAGGAGTACTAGTCCTTATTTGGAAACAAGGGCCCACGGCACCTAACGGTCACCTGAGTACATAAGCCCACACAGGGAGTCTGCAATTTGCATTTCTTAAGTCTCATAATATTTTGTTCACATTGTTAATATCTTTCAATGATATGCATATTGATTCCATATTCAATACACAAGATATATCATTTCAATCGTCACAAGATCTGTTCAAGATTTTTAAATTGAAACCAGTATTGCTACTTTAATGTGCCAGTGAGACTACCTTTTTGACCAAAAGTTCAGATAAGAACATCTTTGACCCATCGTTGAGTTCATGATGATTAGGGTTGATTCTAGTAGAAAGGAGATAATGCTGAAGGAGCCTGGAAATCATTATTGCTACTTTAATGTTCCCAGTGACAACGTTGACCTTTGACGCTTTGACCCAAAATTCGATTAAAGAACATCTTGTCTCATGAGTTATATTGTTATTGATATAGTGACTCTACGGTAGGAAAGGATAATCTTTGAACCCAGAAACCATAGATTAGATCCTGTCCCATTGTATGATATAGTGACTCTAGGCAAAATGGATAAGTTTCTCTGAGCCCAGACACAATATCGCTAGCTCGCCAGCTTGTTACTTGACCTTGCCCTTTTGACCCATAAGTGCAAATAGGCAAGACCATATGGCTGATATGGTAGACTCTTGGCGTTAAAAGGCGTAACACTTAAAAGTCTGGGAACCATTTCAGCCCTACAGACGGAGGGACAGACAACTTGATTCCAGTAACAACACCCCGCCCCCGAACTTGTTGCAGTGGGTATAATTAATGACCAACAAGGCTCCGCTCTCTTTCCAATACTTCATTTACTTTCACATTAATATCATATAGCATCTGAAAAAGTGATGCTTTCAAAACTGTTTATACATATAACACTATGTACCAAGTTTGCCCCCCCCCACCCCCCCCGCACCTGGGTCGAAGCCCCACCCCGGGATCACCAAATTTACAATTTTTGGTAAAGGCCTTCCTGCTCTACGATCACTATGTATTTGGTTTCTCTCAGACGAATGTTGCGGTGTAAAGAAGAAGGATTTTTGAAATTTGGTCACTTTTGGGCAGTTTTTGCCCCCCCCCAGGGGCCCCAGGGGTGCAAGAGACCTGAATCTTACAATTTATGTGCCCCTGTGTGCCCCCAAAGATGTTCATACCAAATTTGAAAAGAATGACTAGGTGGTTATCAAGAAAAGAAATAAAAATGTTCAATTGTTAACAGGACATTATGTAGCAAAACATTAGGCCCCCCTGGGTCAGAAACCCCTACCCCAGGGACACCAAATTTACAATCTTTGGTAAGGCCTTCGCTGTTACGGTACCACTATGTATTTGGTTTCTCTCAAGGACATGTGCGTTGTACAAGAAAGCAGATTTTGAAACATTGGTCATCTTATTGGGCAGTTTTTGGCCCCGCCCGCCAAGGCCCTGGCGGTGCAAGAGACCTGGAATTTTACAATTATGTTGCCCCTTGTGCCCAAAGATGCTCTCATTACCAAATATTTGAAAAAATTGGCTGTGGTTAATCAAGGGAAAGGAAGTTAAAAATGTTCAATTGTTAACAGACATTATGTAGCAATTGGCCCCGCCCTCGGGGTCAGAACCCCCTACCCCAGGGACCACCAACATTTACAATTTCTGGTAGAGCGCTTCCTGCTCTTACATCACTATAGCATATTGGTATTTACTCAGGCATGTGCGGTGCTAAAGAAGAAGATTTTTTGAAAATTGGCACTTTTGGGCGGGGAGGTTGTTTGCCCTGCCCCCCAGCACCCAGGGGTGCTAGAGACCTGAAATTTATACAAATTTAGTGCCCCTTGTGCCCAAAGATGCTTCATACCAACATTTTGAAAGAAATCGGACTGTGGTTTATCAAGAAGAAGTTAAAATGTTCCAATTGGTTAACGGACGACGGACGTACGCACGACGGACGACGCACGACGACGGACGAAGACCAATTGCAATTAGGTCACCTGAGTTACTTAGGGAGCTAAAATACAGAATGTTTGATAAAAAAGTTTTGAGCGGGATGCCAGAAATAAGATTTCTCGAGAGAATCTGGGTCGCACACAAAAAAATGGAATAAAAAAAAATATCACTGCTGGTAAATACAAATTAAAAGATTTTCAGTCGGACGGAATTTACTGGGATCGGTCGGGAAACCGCAATAACAAACAATAATTTTAATTTAGGCCTTGGCTTAACTTTGAAAAGCAATGATGGGCTTTCATACTTTTCCAACAAGTGTTGTTCCTTATGGCAAGCCCTTTTCAGCATATTCTAAGTTCAGTATTCACCCCGACAGACAATCCATTGAGAGTTTTGGGTGATGGGATTGGACAAGTAATTATTTTAGAATATAATTAAACTGAACAGTTCAAGCAATACTCAATATGCATATTTAAACAGAACAATCACATCTCCAGCATCCAAACTTACAGCTCAGATTCAGAATCTATCTATTGTCGGTATCACCTGACAGACCATCCATGAGAGTTTGGTGAAGATTTGGACAATATATTTAGTATCATATAAACTGAACAAGCAATAACTCAAATATCTCATATTAAACAAACAACCAAAATACAAAGTACGGAGGGCCGTTCAAAAATATTGTAGATCTTTTGTCCAGAACTAATTTTATTTAACGTCATCATAACCAAATTTGGTAGATAATTTTAAACCATACAATCCTTTACTAATTCTAATTTTAAAAACTTCCAATATTATTCCGATATATCTAAAGTCTATGGCCAGATTTAAAACTGTTAACAATGGGTCATGAGAGCACGTTCGGAAATTTTGGTACCTATACAAAACCAATACACTGTTATAATGTTTAAGACATATCTCTGACAAATTGCACAAAATGAAAAAAATGATATAGATGCTAAATTCGCAGGAATTGTTACCTCATTTCACGACGGGTTAAATTTTGACGCAATCACTGCTTCTGTGACCGGAGGATCGCTTATTAAAGTGAGTATGTCCTCGTAAAAAAACATGCAAAGAAAGTTACGGTCGGATGACGTTACGGAGCATCGGAAAAAGCGATAGTATTTTTGTTGCCGTCAGAAACCGCCGATATCAAACTTTAATATGCTTAAGACAACAGAAAAATATGTTGATTAAAAGACAGGCCTGCATTTCTTATATAAATGACATAGGGTTTTTGAGAGGGCTAAAAAGTCGTATAGAATGATTTGTATTGGGACTAGGAGAAGCGATATTTCGAGTAAAAGTCATGTCGAAAGACCTCATAACGTCATGGTTTTCCTATTGTAATTTAAGCAGAGTAACATGGCTTAGAAAAATTTGAACAGTCCGACAAACTTTATTAAATTATTTACTTCAGTCGAACAATTTTTGTTTACAGACTAGAAAGTCAGAAGTACGTATATGTAGATGTTTTTAATGAGTTGAGGCGCTACAAGACTTCGAGTAATGATATTATAGAGCAGTATTTTATTTAGAGAAACTGTGAGAATACATTTTATGTGATCGTGTTGGCTATTTAACGTTTTATCGTTGCTCCGTTGTGAAAACAAGCGTGGTTTGAATTTGAAGTACACCAGTTCCATCTAAGTTCAAATGCAATGGAAATCTATACATTCTATAGATAAATGTTTTACATAAGATAATGTGTTGGCTGTTGAGCGTCTTAAAATAATTGCAAAAAAGAGAGATGGCATTTTCTACGTATTTTTTGAATGGCCCTCGTAAGTCACCTCCAGCATCCCAAACCTACAGCTTCAGATCTCAGCATCATCTAAGTCAGTATCACCCGATAGACCATTCCATGAGAGTATTGGTGAAGATTGGACAAGTACTTATTTATATCATGACGCAATATGCAGACTTCTCAAAAACTTTAACCAGCTCTAATCAAGCCCTATCTCTTCAGCTCCGAAAACCGTTCAGCTGGAGAATCAGCAAACCAAGTTGTGTAGTCCTTCAGAATCACCGAGACAACCCTCCATGCAGTTTAGACATTAGACCTGTCATGAATTTAGATATAAACCATAATAGTACACTTGCTCCAAAAAATTTTAACCAGACTGGGATGCCGATGCCGGGGGTATAGCAAAAGCTCCCCCCCGACTTCGTCTCGGTGAGCTAAAAATTGGTAATACAATGGTGAAATAATCATTTTACAGAAATATATATCACATCTTCAATTTCAAATTTGGATTTAATCAATCAAATTGGTTATCAAATACAAAATGTTGACATTATATGTTAGAATATTTTAACAATATTGTAAGCAAATACTTTTTAGGTTAAAGGTTTTTCCAAATGTGGTTAGAAATTTTTGGCAATTGATACACTGTATAAAAATTTTTATGTAGAATCTATCATCATTAAAAAAAATCATACATAAGTGTCAAGTTTTAAAATCAAAATTTCCTTTGAACGGGTTTTAAAATGTCTACAGGCATAATCTTGGATGTAGTATGAACTGTATTATTTTGATTCAATCTGATATCCAAATCAATCACAAATACTTCTGATTGAATAATTCAATAATGAAAAGGAAAAAAAACCACAGAAATCAATTCTATTGAATTATAAATAAAACTGTCCGAGAAGTTTTTAGGACTTTCTCCCAAAGAAAACTTTGATACCATATTTTCACTATTACTTAATTTTCTCCCCATAAAAAAGTTTGACCTTTCATATTCGAACAATTTTGAATCTCGTTTACAAATGGATGCTTTATGGTGAGTTTGGTTGAAATTCGCCATGTAATTCTAAAGAAGTCCAAATGTATAAAGCTTATAGATGGATGTATGGGCAACAGAGCATCAGAAAAGCTAACTCAATGTATTCACAGTGATGCAGAGAAATTGGTACACAACAAGAAAACAAACACAGTACCAACCTTTTACCTGGAAGCTGATCTTGCTGATCCAGACCGAGACTTCTAGGATCTGTGTAAATAATCTCCCTTGCCACAGATCTTGGCGACAAATGTGCCTTCATTAGAATGGCTGGTTCATAGGCATGTCTCTGTTGACCTCTGACCTCTAAAGGTAAACCTGTGTAGGCAGATGATGACTTTGGCACCCACACATACACTCTGTTCAAAACGGATTCCGCAAACTTCAGTAGGGCATAACAGCCCGACAGAGTTTTGATTCTTGGATCTGATGTGTAGAGTTCTCGGTTGTTTAGGACAAGTTCCAATGTGTGGTGAATGAATTTCAGAGCTGGAGGCATCAAGTGTTGATTGATGATATCAAATCTTAGAAGTTCCATAATTTTCTTGAATGTGTTAACGATGAAGAACAGTCTTGGATTTTGAGCAGACGATGGCTTTAGTTGCCTGTGGGACAGAATTTCTTCCATATTTGGAAAATCAAGAATGATGGAAAAAAGTCTTACAAAATTGTGAGTGAAGTATTTGGTTGTAGTGTCTGTCTCAATATTCCAAAGATCGGTAAAAGACACCGCCAACTTCCAGCAGGTGAACAGAGAATTTTCTGCCACTTCAAAGTGCCTGGCAACTGCCTGGAGACTAGTTAATCCTGCTGTGTTATCTAGATCTATCACATCACCATCACATTCCGCAAAAAGAATCTTGCCATGGCTGAGGGCATCAAATCCTGGATTCTCCGGTTCAAGAAAACTGGTATCTTCACTGTCCAATGTACCATTCAATGTGGTTTCTGGTTCTTCAAATCGAAAATGTCTCTTCTTTAATGGTATTCTTCCTTGCTTGGCACCTAAGGATATAATTTGGAATGTTTTAAAATTGAAAACAATTTTATATGTTTGTAAAATTTATTTTGATAAATCACAATACTTTGAGGTCTCTGCTGAGGTTGTAGCTCTACTGCTCTAACACACTATTCAATATACAAATCAACTGCCCTTTTTCTGCGAGATCAAAAACTGAATTTCATCCATATGTACTGTTTAATTTGACTGTAATTGCCACTACTCTTTCTATTCTACCACACACCTGGGGCGGCACGAAGGTGATAAGCAGTGACAACAGAGTGGTCCAAGTTTTCTTGCTCCATTATCCTCTGCAGGTGTTTAGATGACAACAGAATCAGGTCCCTCATCAGCGACACGCAAGTGACGTCTGCACTGATCTGGATCACGGTGACCATGAATCCATCAGAGAACAGAATAATCGGCAATCCTGGATGTGAGGAAACAGAGAATCGCTGGCGCATTTTATCAGATTCAGAAATCGTGGAACTTGGTGAAACTGGCCTGCCGTCTGCAGAAAACACCTTCCCCTCTTGTCCAGTACTGCACAAAAAAGAAATCGTCAGCAAAGAGCAATTTTGGTGCAGAAACAACATCCTACTGCTCCTTGCATGATATGGAAGGAACTACAATTCAAAACTGCTAAAGTGTTTAATTTGTCATGCTGACATACATGTACTGTAAATACATTTACATTGTAAAAATAAGCTTGGGCACTAATTGTGTAAACCACAGTCTGTAAAGGACTATACTTGGTCTTTCTTGGAGCCAATGAAACTTTTGATTTGTTCATTGTTTTAAATCACATTAAATAAATTCTCACTTCCAAAGAGATGTCATTATAGGTAAACTCAAAATGAGATCAAACAACATTGAAAAATTTACACTTTTTTCCAGCCATTTTGAAAATGTCAAGTTCATTTTATTCACCATTCTCAACTACCCCTACATACCAAATTTTTCTATTTTTTTTTTTTTTGAGATCAGATAACATTGAAAAATTGGTGTATTTTTCGTGGCCATTTTGAAAATTTCCGCCATCTTGAAAATTTTGAGTTTACTATTTCATTTGCAGTCCTAAACCACTCCTACTTTCCAAATTTCGTTAAGATCAGAATATACTAAAAATTTGAAATATTCTCAGCAACCATTATAATAGCACACATTTTTCTTTATTCCCAGTTAACTATTTTATTTGCCATTCTCAGCTACCCGATATACCAACTTTCATTGGCAATGGTATGAGGCATCAAAAATTGTGCTTTACAATTTTCCTGTTGTGTTTTACAATTTTCCTGTTGACTTCCATGGTAGAAATTTTTTGATATCCCCAAAATGTGTTTTGCCTCTCACATATTGCAAAACTTGAATGCTTATGATCATCTAGGAACACAGGCCTACCAAACCATAAAATATTGTGAACTTGCAACAAACAATTTACGAAATCCACTCCGAACAAGTTTAGCTGTGAGAAAGAAGGAGATAAAAGTCTCCGAACTTCCTTGGAAGACTTTAAGAACACAATACTTTCTTTTGTCCAGAGTAGCTTGTTTTGATCATTGACTGACCTTCAAATCATTTTTTATTGCTTTAAATCTACCCTATTTCATTTTGCCCCCTGCGGAGTTCTAGCTATTCACACTGGCCAAAGAAAATGGTGAAAATCAAGGTTTGTGGTGAAATCCACCAGTATACAGTTAACTATGTAGAAAATAACAGAATTTTTTTTTAATCCAAAAATTTCCCCACAGTGTTGCATTCACCTTATGATCTGTAGAGGGTGCAGTGGAAGAAAGTATGATGGTCCCAGGTTCAACCCCTGTCCCTGGATGGTGAGGATGAGTGGTTCTCCCAGTCGACTGACCAGGCATACTGACCCGCTCTTCATTATACAAACCAAAAACAAATCATCCGCTGTCCACGCCATGTCTGCTACCCAGTAACTCCTGAAAAAATCCAAACTCATGAATATTCATTTCTAATTTACATTTTCCTCCACACTCCTCACAGTTTAATCCCGACAAGATTGAAGATATTCACACTTCTTTTATCGTTCTTCACATAAATTCTAGTACTATGTCAATATTAACTAATCAGTGAATTTTCTATTCCAATTATCCCAGAACACAGTTTTTATCCTACCTTCCCCGATGTGACCCCTTGTCTCTGA
>CAJDSM010029934.1:12466-29615 GCA_903981925.1 Ostrea lurida
GAATGATTGAGATATGAGTCCGTAAAACAATGTGATGATTTTTCCAGTATAGCCGAAAACTGAAAAATATTCAACAGTTATACCAAATGAACATATATAAATCTTAACTCTCTTACGAAATTCCAACCAAAAAATTACCAAAATGAAAGAAAATGAGAATTTTACAAACGAAAGTAGACCTTATTTAAAAAATAATAAATGTCGCCTGAAGTTAAGCTTGCGTAATCCGCCTATACTTTCTCAGATTATAGGTCTATCATCACACCCGATAAATAGTGCTAATCATGATTAAGTTTACACCATATAAATTCTCTGAGAAACGCCTAGGCAATATAAATTCAAAAACCGGATAGTCGATATCTTCGGATCCGGGAAGTGAATTTTTCAAAAAAAAGAGTTTTTATAATACTCAGTCTCTAAATGTTCAAACTGACACCTACAAAAAACGATCATAAAATCTTATCGCAGGCAATCTCTATAGTAACCTGCGTTTCCCACTGGTACACTTGATTACAAAGTGAAGTAGCAGATAACTCACGAGAATGCGTGACCCGATTTTTAAAACCACAACTTATATTATTCTCATTAGTTGATCACAATATAAATTATAACTAAAATATATCAATAGAAAAAATATATTTAAAATAAAAAAAGTTAAAATATTTAGAAAATTTTTCAAAACGTAATAGTAGAGCTCTTCCTTTGAACAGGAAAGTATTCGCACACAAATGCATGAATACCTGCGTAGTCTGACAGGACATGGTCTATCATCCCTGATCAAATCTCATTTCCTTAACCCACACTCACATACTAACCACACACAACCATCGGAACAAACGAATACCGGAAAGCTAAGTATCTCGGAACCGGCAAGTAAATTTTTAAAAAACCTGATAACTATCGTTATAGATAATCTCTTATAAGAAGTAACTGGACGTTCACATGCAAAATAAACATGAACAACGTATCGAACTAGCTTTTTGAAGTAAATTAGCAATGTTTATGTGAGAGAAAATAATAATAATAAATAATGAAATATATAAATACTAAAGACGCTTGTTGTCTCGACAACCATAAAAGGTTTCTTCTCGTCCTAATGACAATGAATTGACATAACGGGTACCAAACAATTCATGTTCCCACATACTAACAAATAAATAATAACCGCAACTGTTACAAAATCGTCTAACTTTACTAAAAATTATTCTTATTTGCAAAAATAATGTTATAAACATTTAAAATCCACAAGAATATTTAGTTTTCGATAAAAATAACGCTATTGATTTTAGGAAAAATTAGCGTCATTTTCTCTCAAATGTCAGTAAATAACCCCTAGACGTAAAGCAGTAATAAAAATAAATTATTATGAAGAACAAGAATTGGTGTGTTTAACCCGAAACACGGATGCCCCCGGTTCCCCTCCAAGGCATCCCTGTGAAACAGAGGGCTGCGCAAAGGGAGGATTAATAAACACTGCTGGAAATATGAACCCTAATAAAATCTATAGCACCGTTACTAGCCAATGTTAAATTTTTAAAAGTAGAATCAAGAATTCAAAGATCAAGGTCAGAGGTCAAAAAAAATTGGTAACCAGTCAGAAAAGATTTGTCATAAGGAACACACATGTGTAATAGAAAGTCCACCCACATGCCATTCAAAAAGTTAAGGCCAATGTCAAAGTTTGAAAAAAGTAGGTCAAACTTCAGGTCAAGGAGATTCATAAACCTTTGTGGTACCAGCTCAAAAGGGCTTGTCATAGGAACCAAACACTGTTGTTAATATAAAGGTCGCAACACTTGCCATTCAAAGGTTATGGCCAATGTTAACAGTTTTTGGCAGACAACAGACAAATGGCACAGACAAATAATATATCCCCTGAATCGTAGATTCCGGGGGCATAAATAAAAAAATGATGAGACAATCCGCATGTGTAAGTGATTAAGTTAAACTTCAGACGATTGGTGTATTGATTAGCCTTTATTAACAATGGTGGATTTCTGGATTTCTTCAGACTGACCCATGGGGGTCCGGCGCTTAGAATAGGTCCCGCATCCGTGCTTGTTCGTGTCGTAGTAAGCGACTAACACTGGGGCGGTCAATCGGAGGGAGACCGGGAAAACCGTAGGTCCCTGATGTCACCAGCAGGTGTGGCACGAAACAAGATTCCTTCCTGCTAAAGCCCTAGAATAGCCGAACAATAGCCTACATTTGCATGCCTTCACGGCATGTGAAATATTTTCTGGTGGGACAGTAAAACAGTAAAAAATCAATCAGTCAATCTTCTGAACGTTTGAATGATGATTGCCTGTAACTGAGAGATATTTTAATATCAGTGAAAATACTTTTTTTAATGTTATCAAAGTTATAACTTTCGATTATTAAAGACTATCAATCAAATTACATTAGGGATAATGATTACTTACCCCCATTCCCCCCCTCTCTCTTCTTCTTCTCTCTCTCTTGCTTCCTGCTGAAGCTTTTTTAAAAAGAATCAGAAAATATTCTAAAGCGGTAATCAGCTTGACATACAAGAAACTACGAGAGTTCCGCAAGATTTGGTTAATGTCTGATAACAAAGCTCTACAAATCTAAATAATAACATTAAACGTGCTACGGATTGTCACTTACATCGAACAGAGATATAGATAAATTGAATTGATTGTTATTTCCTTGTTTTACGTCCACTCGAAAATATTTCTCTCATATGGAAACGGTCCACTACCAATTTGACCCCGGTTGAAGACTTACAAATTTAGGCTTGGTGCTCGGCACTCAGGCCTCTGAGCAGGAGGGATCTTTATAGTCGTGCCAACGACCTGCTGGACACGGGCCTCGGTTTTTCCGTGTTCTCATCCGTCAATTAGCTAGACCACTGAGTATTTTCGAGAATCTGTTGCCATTCCGGGATGAACGGTAACTGAGGTCCCCGTGTGCACAGCAAGTGTGACCACGACGAAAGGATCCCCTCCCTGCTCAAAGGCCTTTGCCGAGCGCAGAGACCTGAAATTTGCAGCCCTTACCGCAATTGGTGACGTCAAATTATTTTCGTGTATGAGACATAAAGCAGATAGTATATGAGATTATTGTTTTCCCTGCGTTCCATTGATGAATATTTTTGTCACTCATAATAAGAAGTTCGTCACGATTGTCGGGTAATTGGTTGCGAAATTTTAGACGCCATGCATAGCAAGTCATCTCTGATTTGGCTTTTTTTAAGGGTGACTGTTTTTGCGTGCCACACATGCTGCGACAAGTGGGGACCTTCCTTTTTAAATGGTCAATATCCAAAATGACGCTGTCATTGTTACTCCTCTAACACAGGGACGTAACAACAACAAATAATCAATTTAGTAAACTGTGTCTCAGTTTTACATTTTCAGCTACACAACGCAATGCTTTTATGACATTGAAAAAGAAGACAATTTCAAGGTCATTCAGAACTCTAATCGTTTATTAATTGCCAGAGCTTGCACATTCTTTAGATATGACATTCTGAACACATCAGTTTCTGCCATTTCTCGTGTTTTCAAGATGTAAGGGGTCTTCAAAGACTGTGTATACCTCCAGCCACACTCTTAACAAAATTTCCATTTAAGGTATCTCTATAGTAAATCCCCACTATGAATTGATGCCTGTTTAACTTATCTCAACAAAAAAATATGGCAAATTTTCAAACAGTCACAATTCAGAACTCTATATTGTTTAAATTAGCCCCAAGAGCATTAGCACAATATCGTTTCTAATGTCTCGATGACATACTTGTATCTAATTTTTGTGTTTTACAAATAAGGTGTTGTCAGAAATGTTCATCACTGCTTAAAATCCATGGTAACCGATTAGAATCATGTAAGTAGAGTCCTGTTTTTTAAATCCATTATCATATAAGATGTAGAAAGTATTATATAAATAAACTACCTACTAGCTTTAAAAATTGCGTTGACATTTTTCAATTTTTTTTAGTGTTCCGACATAAGAGAATTTAAATCATTACTTCTGAAATCCTATCAGTTTAGAGGTTGTACAAAAAGTCTTTCACAACGGCCCGAAAGAAGCTGAAAACACGTGTTCTGTGAATGAGAGAAAAAAAAGGGGGGGGCGGGTGAACTACTGATCAAATGCGTAACTGGGTTGAAAGCTCCAGATGCCGCACTAATAAATTCAATTAAAGTATTTGGTCTTAAGTCTTTTCACAGAAAATTGCACGAAAAGTATGGAAGACTGAAAGAGATAGAAAATCTTTACAAAAACGAACAGTACGAACCGTATTTATCTAATGCACGGAATTGGTGCCAAGTGCAATAATCTATGGTAGTTTCTAACACAGTATCTATATGTAGGTTCCTATCAATCAAACTGAAACATTCATTCCTCTACCCTCAAGCATCTGGAAAAAAAAAAACGTGAGTTAATTTTTGAAACCGGAGTCAGTATCTGCAGGAACGGAAGTGATTATCATCAGCTGAACCTAAAATATTTCAAACTAAACGAACGTATTTATGAATTTACACATATATACTAGAGCAACGCCTAACCTGCAAAAATGCCCATCAACATATTATATATGCAAAGGCAAGCATTTTAGTTAATTGTCATTTCCACAGACAAACTTAGTTAACTACAAAAGAGGAGAATATGTACAAGATCAGAAGATACTCCGAGGGTTGGAGCTACACGTGAACAGACCCGCATTTAGCAAAAAAGAAATATTTTTATATATATCTATGCTACCCGTCGTATTAATTAGTAGATTCATTCATCTTTAAAAATATGATACTGTCATCGAAGATACATATAAATAATATTAAAAGAAATATGAAGAATAATTATGTATAAGAAACATTAATATTAATGTTATGAAAACAGAGAAGTAGATTCCTCTATTTTCGAATCTAGGCAAGTGTCACACGAACGCAGGGAAAACTTCGGTAGTTTTAGCACGAATTCCAACGGAAATATAGGCAATTTATAACCTAAAATTTTGCGTTGTCTATCGGCTTCAAATTCGATCTCGTGAGGAAACACGGGTCGGGGACGAGAGAGCGATGAGAGAGACCCGGAAGTTACTTTTATATTCTTTTCCTGCATGACCGGAAGTGATTATTTCAAAAAGACAGGAAATTGTAGTAGAATACCCGGTTCCATATATGAAGAGAACAAGGCTGTCACCCTGTGCTACAAAATCATTTAAAAAAATACAATCAGAAGCGTTTTCGAGGCCTAACTCTCTCAGTTTTGGTAGATAAAAGGGGGAATGATACAATAAATATGAATAAGACGCCCCAATATATAGAGACTGTGATGAGGAGGTCGTTTCCCGTTCGAGTAGAGCGGAAGGACCCGTAAGTAGAAACAATACAATGCAACTATAACGAGGTACTTATCGGTGTAGAACGGAAGACTTCACATAATCAACCTAATTAGAAGAAAAAACAGAGTAAAATATCCCAATCATGTTACCCCAATTCTTTGGGGAACATAACTAGTACTTATTGGATAACGGGCACCTGTTCAGTAATGTTCCCTCAACACAAGTGTAATCCCCTTTTCAGCTAAGCGTGTTCATTTTAATTAATATGTCAATGCAAAGTTGAGTACCTATTAAACACCATTAGATCCCCATGTACATTAGAATTTAACTTTATCAAACGCCTTCAGTAACATAAGGACATGGAACAGAGAGTAGCTTGACGAAATAAAGTTGTGATATACATTGACAACTTTGCACCTGGCTATATACACGCATGCGCTCACATTTTTCCACAATAATGAATTTCCCTTGTAGATTTTTGATCAAGTATATCCCTCGAAATTGTTCATCCAAAAGCCCATTAAAGTGAAGAGATATGTACTACGAATACATCCAATCAGATTTCCAGCTGCCCGTGCACAGGGTGTGCCAGGGGATAAGGTGCATTTGACATCAACCAATTGTAAACAAAAGAGCCCACCAGGAAAATGACATATCTGAAATACTAATTTCATTTCAACTAAAGGATCTCTTAAATAGAGTAATATTCCCGAATTAGTACATTCAGAAGATTACAATGCACGCGCAATGGCATGCACTAGACTAAGGTATAGGATATAAAGACGGCTAATCAACAGGCGCGGCACGAAAATTTGGATAAACGATCTTCTACTTTAGCTTGACACCCATTTCTCTTAGGCCAACTTGACACATTGACTACAAGTCAGAAATTTGAATTGCTATTTCGGTCTTATTCCGAATGTCTTGATAGGCCATGGGTTTCTAAGTATCCGAGAAATGAAACGTAAAAAGTAATGGCACATGCATACACGGCGGCACTTTGAGCATAGAATAAGAGATGTATTCCCACTTTGATACCATCAAAAGACATCTTCAATGCGCAGGAATATACTCTAGCCACGAATATTGAAATTTTTCAGTCATATTGTTGAGATCATTTTTTTATATGTCCAAAAGTTACGGCAATTTACAAAAGTCTCGGTTTTACCAGCGAGGGGCAATTCTAGCATCTACGCGCTATGCACGTAGGTCTGAACCACTCTAGAATTGTAAAGTGTACTAAAAACTTTGCCATCTTAAGCAGCCATCAGAATGAGTGTAGGTCTCCTGATTAGCAACGGTCCCAGTGGGTCAAAAGACACCCTCTTTCGCGAACAATGACTGATCAACTAAGGAAGATTTAACAGTAAAATGATTTTTTGGTACATCAATAGGAGCAGTTTTGTGGAGGCCGGGTGGTTGGGAGAAAGGATCGATGCCACGTGCAGTCGCCTGAGCGTTTTGTGGCATATTGTTTTTTTACATCACTTTTTTAGTGTAGGGAAGCGTTATAGGCTACTGGTCTACCTATCTTGTGAAAGTCGCATTCCAGGTATTAGCTCCTTTATTTTATTTTGAACACAGTTCAGCAGGCGTGTTCTTGCTCTGGTATATTACCCATCTCCAAATAATGATACAAAAAATAGCCACGTGATGCACGTGAATCCTCTCAACAAACAAAACTTCATGAACGGTTCGCTAAATTTTTGAGGATACCATTTCACAAAGTGGACTGGACGAGGGCATTGGAACGCTTACTAATTGTTGGCAATTTTCTTATAGTTTTTGACTTTTCATCAATCTAAACATTAAAAAGAGAAACCAAACACGCCAACGTAACATTATAGGCCAGGCAGTGATCCGTCAAATGGTAAAACCCCTATGTTGCATTGTGACCTTTGACCAGTGCCCAGTGCCTTGGCTCAAGGTCATCACACTTCCTTAGGTCCAGGTTGACACTTTTGTGAAATATTCCAACTCTGCACTCAATGAGAAATTAATGCCAGGATAATGTTAAAACCACTATGTGACTTTGATCTTTGGTTCAAGGTCAAGGCACTTCTTGGGTCCAGGCAAACAATTTCTGTGAAATGTTATCAAATTCTGCACTCAGTAAAATAGTTATGGGCCCGGATAATGTTGAAAACTTATGTGTATTGTGACCTTGACCTTGATCAATAACTTTGTCTCAAGATCATGACACACCCTTGCGTCCATAATTTGTGAAATATTATTCCTATCCATGCACTCAGTGAAAAGTTATGACCCTGCTATGTGCATTGTTTGTTGACCTTGGCGCATGGTTATAACACTTCCTGGGTCCTGGCCAACAATCCTGTGAATATTATTACAGGTCCATGAACTCGGTGATTATTTGTTGTTGTTTCTTTTTTTTTCGTCCCGTCGCGAATTGAGACGTTCACCATTGCCGGTGAAGGGCTGCAAATTTAGAACCTAGCGTAGCACTCAGGGCTTAGTAGTGAGGGTTCTTTGCGTGCCACACATGCTGCAACACGGGACTTTCCGTTTTTAAGGTCATATTACGAAAGACCCGTATTCTCACTTCAAATGCCGAGCTTCTTGGCGAAGGAGCAATCACTACCTTATTTTCACGCCTTAGGTTTGACGCGACCGGTGTCGAGCACGGGGCTCGAACGCACGACCCCTCGATCACGAGGCGAGAGCTCTAACACTGAGCCACCGCGACCTGTTAAAAGTTATGGACCGGATAATGTTGAAATTGTGAACTTGACCTTTGACCAATAAACTTGTCTCAAGTTCATGACACACCAACAATCTGTGAAAAAGTATTCCAATTATCCATGCACTCAGTGAAAAGTTATGGTCCGAACGAGGTTAAAACCACTTTGTGCATTATGACCTTGACCAGTGACCTTGGTTTAATGTCAAGACACTTCTTGAGTCCAGAGCAACAAGTCTGTGAAATATTATTCAATTACATGAACTCGGTGAAAAGTTATAGCCAGGACAATGTTAAAAGCATATGTGCATTGTGACATTGACCTTTGACCAATAGCCTTGTCTCAAGGTCATGACATACTATTTGGTTCAGGGCAACAATTCTGTGAAATATTGTTTAAATCTACAGAGGTCAGAAGTTATGGCCCGGACAAGCTATTCGAATTTGTCCACTTTCTTATAATTGGCAGTCAAATTCGTTCATCGTTAATTGGATGCCATATTTACTAGTCAAAGCAATTCAGATTACTATGTTGTCTTACACTACTGCATAGTTCATGTATCGTGGTCATCTTTATGGTCAAACACCTACTTATTCGGGGTAACTTATCTAGAATGATTGGTACCTATTGTTTTGGCGCATGTGGTATTGGATCCCATTTTGCCAAACATGAAGGCCTTCCTATAGGTAGATAACACTGCACTTCCACATCCTAAACAATGTGCAAATCTTCTAAGGTTGTGGGTTTTATTCTGGCATTGGTTTTGATGACCTTCGCGCACAATATTTAGTTAAAAGCTAACACATCCCATCCAAATCATTGCTAATGACACATTTCGTTAACCATTGCGGCGTGCTGTGAATAACACATACAAGCAGACGCACAACTCCACCCCACCCCAAGTTCATTCCAGTCCATTTCTCAGAAGTCGCATGAATTAATTGTTAAACGCATTACTAGCGTATTTGAAACATTGCTTATCTATCCTCCTATGACTATCAATAACTGCGCTCAATCGACATGTCTTGCAACCATATTTTACAATATTGACCAATTCATCACTTTCTCATTACAAAGCTGCTATACTCTTACTGGTGGCGCTTTCTTCGCTCTCCATCTGAATGGAAGAGCGCATTAACTTTGAACTGTTTATTGTACCGGTATCTATTTCACTATATTACACAGCCATGCAAACCATGAAAATGTGCAATACATTTTACAAAATTAATGTGTACTTTTCTTTTGCATATCCATCATAAAACGTTGAAAATGTTGTTCTGTGATGGTCAGTGCATTCCCGCGTATTAATTTTAGGAACTTTTGGTGTTTGACATGTTGAGTTGGTTGTCCAACCATTTGTGCGTACATCAGTTTTAGAATCGTGGAAAGCTACTTACAAGTTGTTGTTGCAGGGGTTGCAACAGTCACGTCTAAAGGCAGCAATTTGCTAATTCGATGGTCGTTATAACAATCAAGTTTGCCAGTTAGGCCTGCCACCGGGTAAAATGCTGTCTGGCGTGTTTCATATCAATTGTTAAGCCGTTCTTTATACACTGATTTTGACTGCGGATTACTCCATTTACCTGATCAAGATATAGGGCTCACGGCGGATGTGACCGGTCGACAGGGGATGCTTACTCCTCCTAGGTACCCCCACCTTTGGTGTATCCACAGTGCAGGGATCCGTGTTTGCCCAACTCTTGTTTTGTATTCTGATTGATCAATGTTCGTTATCTTCGCCTTTTCACGTTTTGTGACGCTTGTGTATTTGCGCTTACTCATGCAATGCACAAAGAACGGGGCAATGCACAAAGAGCCTATTGACGAGACGTCATGTCGTGAAGTAATTGTTTTGTAATGAAGCGGCCTATTGCAATTGGTAGCCTCAACTCACCGCGGCCAGTAACGTCATATAAGAACAAACATTTTGATAATTATGTACCTTGTGGCTATTCATCAGGCATCTTGGACAATAAATAAATATCAAAAGTTGATGATTTCTCGAGAAGCTGGAAGTCGTCCCGTTTGTCATAAAGATGAGTTGTCAGTAATTCAACTCAAGAATGAACAGGGTACTGATTGTCAAGTGGATTTTTTTTTGGTAAATAAGAAATATTCGCCACGCCAGATTATTTCATAACAATACACTTACACTATAAATGGCAAATTTTCAATTTTTTTCCATTCACAATGGCCCTCGCTGTTTTGATTTATATAGGTCTTACGTCACAAACCGGAAAGGAAATGTTTCTTTATTGAATAGTCAAATTATAATTATCTTTATACCTGAAAATATGCTTAGTTTTGTCAAATGCATTTGGGCGTGCAGATAATTTCTTATTTACCAAAAAATGCTGGCACTTCATATTTTGGCGAATATAATTGAAGGAATTGATGATTTATTTATTAATTTTGGCGCTATTATGTTTTTCACCATTCTCCAGTTTGATATACGGTCGTTTCCAAGAGTAAAAAATATGCAAATATATTACGACAGACAGGAACTCATCGCATTGGTAATTCAAACAAACACATTGCCCAACTTCCATAGGTGTACATGTATCACGCACTGCGCGCATGAATATATTCTATGGGACTTTGGTGTGGGCTCCTTTTAATTGAGCATCGCCCATTAGGTACTGTATGGACGAGTACGTCAATTGTTGATTAGAGGGTTCAAGGCCCTTAACAGGCCACCGTTAAAATAATTTGTATTGCACATGATTTAGATAAAATAAATCATTATAAAATTATTTTATTATATTTAAATCTCTATTCCTTTGTTGGTGGCGATATCAAATGAAAACTTAGACGGAAAACACAGCGCATTGATGATTCGTCCAATTATAAGATTCATTATACATGTATATTCAGTAAATATAATCTCTAGTACCGCGTAATTTAACGCTGAACAATATACACCACCCCGTGTATATTTCGGGAAGGAAGGTCTAGCTGATAATCATGATAATGGGGTTATAATTCTTTCTCAAGGAAAAAATTCACAATCTAATACAGGTAAATATATCTGGGTTTTGATTGTGTGTGATTTTTGATTGATTAAAAGTACAAAACATTTTGATTGGATTATATAGTTTCCTACCTGTTCCGTACAATCGGCGATCTAAGAGATGAGCTAATAATAAATTCAAACTTTCGACTGTTTCCCGAGAACGACTTAACTGGTCTTCACTATAATAAAACCGATAGTATCTCTCATCAAAAAGCTTAAGGAAATTAGATCCTCAGTATTATGATTAAACCACTATGTATGAATTTCAATTCTGTAATTTATGATGTACATGTAAGTATAAATGTAGTTGATACTTTAAACTAATATCAAATGGTGTAACATCGATGTTTTTGTAAACAGACCGCCAATAATATAAATTTTCAAAAAAAAATTATCCATTGTTATAGTTCCACCAGAGACATATATTTGTGGTCCACCTAAAATTCTAAAGCAAGACTGTGTGTATGTGCAATTTTAAAAAATTGGCATTTTGAATTAAAGAGGTTCTAGGCTAAGATTTGGAGTGATGTCAGTTTTTTGGGAAGTGTATATTTAATTTCTACATTGAAAGAGAATCGGGAAATTAAAAAGAAAAAAATGGTGTTTTCATGCTTGTTTTCGAGCTTCCGTGTTTTAGACATGACTTTTTTGCACTTAAAATTTACTCAAGATTTATTCATTTAAACTCCATTCGTCTGTTGGTTTAAACAAAACATAATTAAGAAATACAAATCAATCATAACATGATATAGATACATAATAATGTCTTCTTACAATACAGATATAAAAAAGAGAAATATTTTATACTTGTAATGGAAATAAATAATGACCTTTCTGCACTTGATATACGGAAAAACTCATAATATCGAATTTCAGAGTTTAAAAAACCATATTAGGAGTGATGTCAATTTCTTAAATCCACGTAATATTCAGGGTCTTGTCTTGAATATTTTAAGATGAAACTTTTAAATTATTGGCCAAATACTGAATTTTTTGCACAGAATTTCGAGTAAACTGAATTGTATTCTGTTTGGAAAAATACCTCATAAAATTATAAGATAACAATATTTGACTAGTTCCAAGTCTCATCTACTTGTTATCAATAATTTTAAAACTGTAATATACGAATAGGGGTATAAAAATAGAAGGAATATTGGATAATATGAACTGTAAATCGTGCTTTTTGATTAAACATCCTTCAGCCGACAAATATAGTGCCTACCAAACCCTTTCAAAATCTGAATTGACAATAGCAATATACGCCCGTCATGGCCCAGTCATTGTTTTTTGGTGTTTTTTTTTCGGGGGGGGGGTCTTTAATAGAAAGAAAATACATCCTATATATTATTTCGATTCCAAATTTTGAACTCCTGTTGCTGTCCCATTGAGATTCCGGTGACAATTTGGACAAAACTTTGTTTACATCATGTAAGATTTTGGTGTAGATATTGGACCAGTGGGCCCGGAGAAGAATTCCAACTTGTGACAGTTGACAAACAGACAGACGGACGGACAAAAGATTTTGATCAGAAAGACCACAACACTTTAGAGGAAATTTGCTGAGAACCGTGTATACCTAGCAATTAGAATTTCTGCGTCGCTTTGGAATTTTTAAAAGAACAAATTATATATACAGTAATGGATACACAATTAAAATCCAGAGGAAAAAATACCTACCGGTATACCATAAGGGTTTCCCAACCTACATAGTAAATAATAAAATAAATTCTATAGCAATCTTTAAGGAAGTATGTGGAGGGTTTCCAATAGATTTATAGGCCAAAATGTAAGAAAAAAAGTCCGATTTCAGAAGGAAAATTCATGACAGGTACTATGTATTTTAGAAATACAGCTCGACATACTTTGGATTTTCTTACAAATTTAAA
This sequence comes from Ostrea lurida, assembly GCA_903981925.1. NCBI lineage: Eukaryota > Metazoa > Mollusca > Bivalvia > Ostreida > Ostreidae > Ostrea > Ostrea lurida. The sequence continues at coordinate 25,376 of CAJDSM010029934.1, forward strand.
GTTACAAGTACAAAGGAATTACCCTACACAGTGTTTGAAATTTCAATCAGGGGTACATGCCTAAATACTTGTGGTATTCCTACTGTGGTGGGCAAGATGATCTATCTATGAAAATAAAAATGAATTTTTCTATTATTAGTTTGTTCCGTATATAAAAGGTCTTTGTTCATTGTCGAATGCTATATTGATTTTCAACATTCGATTGGGTATTTTGCTTTAGGTCTTACATCATAAAAAAATAAATAAATAAAAAAAAAAGGATAAATCCGATTATTTTGCAATCATTTCCTTTAGGTCTATCACAGAATTTTAAGCAAGCATGATTCTTTGCCCAAACCAGCTGAGTCGAAACCAGAACTTACCCAGATTTAAGCATTATAACTGCAGGTTGTATTGTCGAGAATATAGAAAAAAAGCAATATAGTAAATATTACGAACAAAGCAATCACGTTAAAAAGCCTTGTATTTCAAGACTAATATTTTAAATGTTAATTTTTATGAGTTTTAGGCGGCCCCCCCCCCCTCCCCATTACTTTTTCATTTTGGCCTTCTGTTTGACTGCAAGCTGTTTTATAATCTAATGCAGACGAGAGAAATAAGTTGCTTTTGCAGAGGACAAAAATATAGCACTACATGTGTTGGAAATTAATATGAAGTTGAATCGGGAGGAGGGACTTCTATTTTCTTCATAACCAGGAAAATCTTATGTGATATTCAAAAACAATATTGAATAAATGTAGTTCGGGCACGTTACTCTAAATTTGCAATAATACTTTTCAAGGAGCATTTTTGCACCATGTCCTAAAATCAAAAGAAAATTTAAGTAGGAAAAGAATGACTAAAATGTTGAATTCGAATGTTTAATTAAATTTTCAACGAGTTTCAGAAAGGAAATTCAAAATCTAGCATCTCAGCAGTTCATGCAGTTGACATTTATTTAGGCAAAAGATAGACGATTTTAACACCAATGTAAAGTAGCACAGTCGGGAAAATATTTCAAAATCTTTACATTAATTACTATTACGGTAAGAATCACAAACACAGATCCTTCCCTCCCCCACCCCTGCCCTTTAAGCTTACGATGATTTTTAGGATTATTATTATTTACTTTGAATTTGACCCCTGTCTCGTTCTTTTGATTAAAACGATGTTAAATCCTGTTTTCGCCAATTTTGTGATGATTTCGGAGATCAAATAGTCAGAATCCAGGACCTTCCGGGAGCCACCGCAAGGGCTTCACCTTGGACTCACTGGGGCCTTAGGACGGTCCCCAGACCCCCTGCCCGTCAGAGCATGCACTTCAGTTTCGGCCTAGGTGCGCCACTGATTTTTCACAAGGATTATGTAAATTGAAATTGGCACTTCGTATAACTGACGTACGTCCAAGAGAAAAGTTCTTAAAGGCACGGTTTTAAATTTCAGTATGTTTTACCCCTGGGGATTTACTTACCCTGCATGTTGTTAGATCTGCGGGTTGTGTAAACAGATTAATGGTCTCACATAGCGCGGGGAGAGGGGGTGGGGTGTTCGTGAATTTTACAAATGTGACCAGGATGGGTAGTGTAGAAATGATCAAAAAGGGTACATGAGGTGCAAGTAATTCTAGTACTCAATATGAGTTAGTCCGACTTCCTATAGTCAAATTTTGTAAAATGCATCAGTAATTCTAAAAAAATCTCCTCCCTTGTATTTCTCTATTGGAGAGAGACGTTTAAATTAACTGCATTCTTAATAAAGATTTATTTCGCTGTACACATAATATCATTGGCAGCCCTTTATGCACTTGTGGATCAGTGGAGGATGACTACCATTATTTCTTTTCATGTAACAAGTACAGAAATGCCAGATATGAACTATTTAACAAAATATTCAATATTGAAAAACTGAAAATTGTAAATACACATGTTCTGCTATGGGGTGACCCTTCTCTCAGTAATGAGGAAAACGAATATACACATATTTATTAAACAAAGTACATGTAGTCGATTTAATCAATAATTCTAATGATGTACATTAATATCAAATACGTATATGTGTGTAGACACCTACATGTATAAGCATATATAGAACGTTATTAGATACCATGTCTGATATGTTTGTTTTTTGTTTTTTTTTTTTTTACCATGCATTTTATAAAGCCCATTTTATTTAAATTATTATCATGTATTTAGGGCATGGGCGGTCTAAGTTTTTAGAACTTGTGCCCGATCCCTGTGTAATTTAATTACAATAAAATATGTTCAAACCAAACTATAGTCATTCAAACTACGTCTTTTATAAAATCAAATTCTTCATTAACGATACTAAAAAGATATAACGATTTGTAGCTTAGTTTCGCTTTGGTTTTGGGAAAAATTTCGTGTTCTTGTCAAATATCTGAATTGCAATTCACAAGTTCTTGACGTAAATCATTTCAATTTATTTGCTGAAACTTTCAGTCATTTGAAATCTACATACATCACAAGATTTTCGAATATACATCACAAGATTTCGAATAAACATCACAAGATTTTGAATATACAGTCACAAGATTTTGAATATACAGTCACAAGATATTGTTTTCGAATAAAGCAACGTTTTACACGACATAGTCCGCCTATATGTTTTTATTCTGCAAAACCCACAACTTTTGAATGGATGGTGAAAGAGGTTTCAATCACTTTACAGTATTGATGTATTGCCTGTTTTTTTTTTTTGGTAGCAACATTTTTTGATCTCGAGACCTTTACCTTTGCCTTCTTTCGAAAAAAAACTTTAACATTGACTTGAACATCTAAATATATAAAACATATACAAGTTCTCATTAACAACTTGCAAGAACTCGTATTGGATTATAAAGTTGATAAATCAAGCAAGTCTATTTGACATACATATATAGTTTTGAACAGCAGAGATTTTTTTTTTTTTTTTTTGCAGTTTACATCTTGAAGTAAGTTTTAAGTCCCCAAAGAAAAGTTTTTATGCTCTCCATTTTTATAAACATACAAGAAACCGGTTTTTTCTGTCCCGTAGCTTTGTTATTTTTCTTGGTAGTACATGTAATTAACAACAGAATACATAATGTTGGTTGAAAAAAGTTTTAACATTATCAACTTTACTGCGATACGGGGGCATTGATCAGTGTTTAACTTTATTAACAAGATGACGACTTCCAACATGTATCGCAAGCAAAAACTAAGTTTTAATTTCTTCTGATGTGTTATATCTTTTTATTAAGTGTATAAAATTTATGCGTGTATTTTTTGTCGTGTGAACGCACTGTTTTACTTATATATATGCATTTGTCATTCAACAGAGCACCTACAGTCCATTGGGAGGTGTCAAAGCGCTTTCGAGCTTTTTGAATTTTTCTTGGTAGTACATGTAATTATAATGAGGTTTGTCATCAAAGCCTGTAAGGATGTTGTCGTACCAATGATCTTTCCTGTGAACATCTCTTGTTTCATATAATCCCTGCGCCTAAACAGTATTGAAATGTCCATTGTTGCTGCCCTTTTATGAAACATAGACACCCCCCTCCCCCCCCCAAAAAAAAAAACCCCACTCCCATAAAACAAATAAAGAAAAAGAAAAAATACTATAAACAAAACAAGAGGTTTACAGAGCCTATCAATCACCCGAGTATAAATCTAGCCAAATTTAAAAAAAAAAGACAAAAAGATGTGTTTGTGAAACATTGATGCCCCCCGGATTCCACATGCCAGTGGAAGGGGCTTGCTAAAACGATTACCCATGTGAAATTTGAAAAGTCTGCCACTTACATTCAAAAGTTATGGCCAATGTTAAAAGTTTAAAAAGTAGGTCAAACTTCAAGGTCAGGAGGTCAAAAATTCTGTTACCAGTTGAAAGGGCTTGTCATAAGGAACACACATGTGTAATATGAAAGTCCCATCACTTGGCATTTAAAAGTTATGGCCATGAATGTTAAAGTTTTTGAAAAGTAGGTCAAACTTCAAGGTCAAGGTCAGGAGGTCAAACATTTTGGAACCAATAGAAAGGGCAAGTCATACAGGAATACACATGTGTAATACGAAAGTCAAAAGTTATGGCCAATGTTAAAGTTTTAGAAAAATAGTTCAAACTTTCAAGGTCAGGCAGTCAAAAATTTTGGAACCATCATAGAAAGGGCTTTATAAGCAAATACCACATGCTGTAATACGAAAGTCAAAAGTTATGGCAATGTTAAGTTTTTGAAAAGTAGGTCAAACTTCTATGTCAAGGTTAGGAGGTCAAAAAAATG
>CAJDSM010029937.1:11696-16696 GCA_903981925.1 Ostrea lurida
AACTTGAAAGTATATAATATAAAGGTTATAGACTTTTGTATGGAAAAAATATGACGACCTCGTTTTTGTCGCGAACGGACCTCGCAAGCTCGGTCCGTGTACGCGCCAAAAATCTCGGTTGTCATATTTTCCCATACAAAGTCTATAACCTATAAATACTGAGCAGTTCCTAGGGCGGGGCCAATATGACTATATACTGAGCATGTATTACATTATGTAAATCTTGGGAAATCTTCTCTACTTTCATATACATGTATATTTGAGAACTAAATGCATGGTTTTGATGTTGTCAATGAAGGCCTCTTTTTAAATTGTGAAATTCATTGCCCCTGGGTTATACATGTAGGTTCTGGCCCCAGTGTTGGGCTAATATGGCCATATAGTGAAAATGTATTGAACCTTAGAAAATCTTCTTCCCTACTCCTATAAACAATTGAGAAAAACTAAATGCATGATTATGATGTCCATGAATCCCTTTACATAAATTGTTAAATTCATGACCCCTGCGTCAGGGGTTCATACCCTTGGGCGGAGCCAACATGACCATATAGTAAACATGTATTATAAATTAGAATATTGTCTTCTCTACTTCAATATATATATTTGAGAAAATCTAAATACCTGATCATGATTGTCCATGAAGTCTTCTATCAAAATTGTGAAATGCATGGCCCTAGAGTGGGGCCAATATTTCCATCAAGCCCTCTACTTAAATTGTGAAATCCATGGCTCCTGGGTCAGGGCTAATATGGGCATATTTAGAAATATTCTTTATATGTTGATGAGTTAGGAATTTTAAATGATTTTTATGCTTCAAACTTCCATTTTTTCTTGTGTAATTGAATAGAATATTGTATGCATATTTAGATATATGACAAACATATGGACAAAGAACTCCATATTAAATATGAGACTTCTTGTAAGGATTATGATTCTCAGGTGACCGTTAAGGCCCGAGGGCCTCTTGCTTGTTAAGATTTTCATCATACATACCATTTGAAGCAGTAAATAGAATAGAATGTTTATAGCAATTTTCAAGAGGACTCGTTGACAAGAATGTGCCATGTGATGTGTATACAAATGTTTATTGAATACGTTACTAGTAATAGAGATTTGTTCTCTTTCTCCATGAAATTGCATTGCGTGCATTAACAATGTTGAGGAAGGGTTCTTATGAATCGCAAAGATAACGTGCCTGAGGTTCAATGTTTCATTATAACAAAATTCAAGCTGCCACCAAGTATCGTAACATGCCCGAGACTGTTGTGGAAATTGTACCTAGTATTAAAGGCGCTGAACACAAATGACGGATTTAAATCAATTCATTTGGATTGCTATAATTTCAATAGCAAGAATAAGAAAGAGTCTGGTATAGAATAATATGTTCCTGGTCGGTAAATCTCGTTATAAAAAAGGGGGATATAGTATACTGAATATATCGACTGGCACCCTGCGTACGTTAATTATCTGTATAATTATATATAAATTGTACCATCAAACTCACATCCTATCGCTCGATCACTCTTAATATACAGCTATCTGCGTCTGCTTATTTGTTCACTGCTGAATTCTCTCGACCGTGCTCTCGCTCGATCTCTCCCCTTCCAACTGCCGAATGTGTTCCAACTCGTCTGCTTTTATACCCTTTTTTACCGGATACCAAACTTCACATACTCCCCGTCGAGGTCTCATCTAGAGATAGTCTATCTCTAGATGAGGCCTCGGCAGGGAGTATGTGAAGTTTGGTATCAACATTTAAAGACAATTTGCAATGAAGGGTACACATTTTTTTTTTCATATTTGTCATCAGAACCATAAAATACCGAAATATGTAGGAAGATATATAACACATTCGTGGTTCATTGATGAGAAAATGGCCAATTTATTTTCTGAATATTTTTAGGTTACCCGAGTAAATGCAATCGTCTGTCGTCATGCATCCACAATTGAACATTTTTAACATCTTGATAACTGCTGTTCCAGTTATTTTCAAATTTGATATGAAGCATCAACATAAATTGAACATTGGGGTTTGATTGCAAACGAACTCTGCCGGAAGTTTACTTCACCAACGTATACAGGTATTTATGAATACAGAATGGAACCAAGCGCTATTTATCGGTGTTTCTCTGCAAATATTCGCCACCATGTTCAACTTCACGACTGCATATCATAACGTTTTGCAAATCATTTAATCCTGGTTCTATTAAAATATCTCTTGAGTATACATAATATACAACAGGAGAATCTGCTTTCCCCTCAGCTTCGCCGATTCCGTAAACAAAGGGGAGGTAAATAAAAATAAAACAATATTTTAGACCCGTATACTACAATACCGAGCAGTAATCAATTAGAGTACAAAACAGGAGTTGGGCAAACAAGGACCCATGGATACACCAGAGGTGGGATCAGATGGCTAGGAGGAGTAAGCATCCCCTGTCGACCGCTCACACCCGTAGTCAAAATCAGTGTATGAAAAACGGCTTAACAATTGCTATAAAACACATCAGATAGCATTTTATTCAATAGCAGGCCATACTGGCAAACTAGATCGTCATAACGACCATGGAATGTGCAAAATGCTGCCTTTAAACTGTACTGATGAAACCCCTGCAACGACTTGTTCGTAAGTAGGCTGTATATCTGAATCGGCACGAGCCCTTCGTTTGCATAAGACTTTCAAACTCACTCCCAACCACCCCCTTAAGTATCTCAGAGCAATCGTACAATTGGACGTCCGAGACAAACAGTTATTTAAGGTCTTGAAAAAGAGGTCGGTAGTGCATGAAGAGGGTGTCAGAGATGGACACAGACTATAGCTTGCGATTCACATTTATCGCGTCCAAACGCTAGAGATTTTACTTATCTGTCTATAATTTTTAAAAACAAGCTCATGTCTAAAAGTCTGAGACACACACTTATCGCGTCCAAAAGCTTGAGACATGCACACACTTATCGCGTCCAAAAGCTTGAGATACACGCAAGTTATCGTACCCAAACCTAGAGACACGTGCTTATTCGTCCAAATGCTTGAGAAACACGTTTATCGTGTCCAAAAGCTAGAGGCCCTTCGCTCATTTGTCTAAAAGCTCGAGACACACGCTAATATTACTCAAAAGCTTGAGACACACAATTATCGTGTCCAAAGGTGAGGGACACGATTATTCGTCCAAAAGGTAGAAATCCACAAGCTTGATACACGCTTATCGTACCCAAAAGCTAGCACGCTTACTAGTATGATCAAAAGCTATAGATAACTAACTGCTTATCATCCAAAAGCTAGAGTCATCCGCTTATTTTGTCCAAAACCTAGAGACGTCCGCTATGTTCTTCAAAAGCTAAAGACATTCTCTTTCTTTGAAGACCATGGTCAGTCAGCCATCCTACACTGTTCAAAATAAACTATTGATTCATTCTGTTGTATTAAGCAAATATATAAACAGTAAATCAATTGTTTAAATAGATCGATGTAATTCTCAGCCAAAAGATGCGCAATTAGGCGTGTCCCTTGATCCAAAGCTCTGAAGGAGTGTATGGTATAAACGCTAAACACGGAAATAAATATCAATCTTGCGGGCATTATTGGTAGTTATTGGCGCCTTATTTCTATATCAATACTTAATATGTTTCTTTGTTTCTCATTTAAATAATAGAATATGTGAATTTAGTGTCACTGAGTGCTTCATTGAAATGTTAGAAATTCTTTGGATGAGAAGCATAATGATTTACTCCATTACAGAAACTACAGCACGTGGGCCTTAGTCAAGAGTATAAAAACAGTGCAACTTATATTTAGAATCATTCGAAAACAATGAACAACGGTAAATTGGAAATTGAAGAGGATTTTATCAGGGCTCATGGACCAATATCTAATGTTTTCCCGTTTTTTATCAAAATTACGAAATTAAATGCTGAATGACTTTTAGCTTTTTTTTTTTTTTTTTAATTATTATTATTTATAAGAATGGGATGGGTGGTTGTCTACGATTGACATTTAAGAAATGTGCTGAAAACACTTTTTATTGCAACACTTTATAACAGTGGTCAGTCTTTGCCGACATTGTTGATATTGACAATTTAGACCTACATGTAATTGTATTACTTTCATCTATATACAGGATCTCGTGGTTTGATATGAATTATCCATAAAGTTGTGTGTTTTCTATCCCCGAGCCTTTGCGAGATTATTTTATCCAAACAGCATTAGCATTTCAAAATTCTATTTTGGTTACTTGAAGCCGAATTACGTTTGCAGTGTTAACTTTACGCTGCTACAAATAGTTCGTTGGGATTTAAAAAAAAAAAATGAAATTTGACTGTCACAATGTTTAATTTATAGATCATCATTCTCAAATAAGAAAAAAAAAAATTTTTTTAGAGATTTTACATTGAATTTTTTTTAAAATACCGGTATCAGTCATCCACTGATGACGTCATAGATGACGCGAGGGTTTCTTAATTTATGTTGTCGGACACGAGTGCGAATGTTAACGAGAAATTCTCCGCAATGTACATTGCCATTGAGAGATTTTTTTATGTTTCCTGTGAAATGGAGGGTCGTGAAGCTTTTATTGTTAGATGTGTTTTCTTACATCTGTATTATGATGGAACCGTGTTGTGTTTTTTTTTTTCTAGCAGGAATGTCGACTTAGCCGCCTGTCTGGTTCAGATGGTGTTGAATGTTGATATCCACTAAGTAAAGGAACAAATACGTGATGCATATTACAGATCTATTGTGTTTTCTAAATGTGATCTACCACGATAGTTATCTATCGGATTTCGAACACTGTTACTCATTCAGTGTCTGCAGGGGGGGGGGGGGGGGGGGGCGGTTGTGTTGGGTGGGGGGCTGAGTCAAGTCTACAGTAGTCCTAGTAAAAATGACAGCTGTTCGGCCCTTAACTACTTTCTTCACATATAAATTTATTGTTTTTCAAATTTTGAAGCATTTAACATATGTGCCACGTCATCTATATTTTATTGGCAATTCTGTCATCCTG
>CAJDSM010029937.1:19196-22615 GCA_903981925.1 Ostrea lurida
TGAAAGTTGAATCAACGTTGATGTCTCGACGTTGAATCAACGTTGCATGTAACGTTGAAACAACGTTGAGACATCAACGCTGATTTCAACTTTCATATCCAACCTTTTTCAACGTAAAAATGCAACTTGATTCAACTTTTGGCAACGCTATTCAGCGTAGTTGCACCGAATGTACAAGAGTCGTCAATACTATTCAAGCGTTGCCGACTCACCGTACACAGATGATTCCCTCTCATGTAGATTACCCAGTGTTCGCTATATTGTTCAAAAGTCACACGATGTCACACATGGTATACAATGCACCTTGAATTTTAGATTACAGCACCTCTATGTGTAATCTCCTTTACAAAAAAAATCCCCTACTACATTTAGCTTACGGGTAACCAGTTTATATGTATCGATATTTCTTAAACAGAGTCAACAAAGATTTTATATATAAAAAAAAATAAGTATAGCACTTTGAAAACCATCTTTGATTAAAGAAAATTCGTTTATCAAAATCATAATTAATTCAGCAAGATCGTTGATGTTGTCCTCTATTTAAAAGTTAATGTGAAACAATAAATTTAAATAGATAAATTTATTAAAACAAATATTTTTAGCATAGTATTTAAACAAGTTGTTGTAACAGGAGTTTCAACAGTCATGTTTAAAGGCAGCTTTTCGCAAATTTTATGGTCGTTATAACGATCTAGTTTGCCCAAACGATCTGCCATTGTGTCAAATGCTGTCCGACAAGTTTCATAGCAATTAAGCCGGTTTTTTTCATACGCTGATTTTGACCATGGATTATTCCGTGTACCTGATTAAGAAAATAGGCTTACGGCGGGTGTGACCGGTCGAAAGGGGATGCTTACTCCTCCTAGACACCTGATCCCACCTCTGGTATGTCCAGGGGTCCGTAGTTTTTGTATTTTGTTTGGCACTTACGAGATTGATTACTGTTCGTTATCTTCGCCTTTTCATATATATTGCTTTACCAATATGTGAATGTTTAAGACATCAATATGCATTATAGGGGGCAAATTTGACTGCGTGACAGTAAGTTTGAATAGTTACAAACTGTCAATACGACTTCGTACATGTATATGATTTTTTTTTTATTTTTATTTTTTTTTATATATTATTATCATTTTTGGGGGTGGTATCTTAACACGCTGTATAAAATGATGGCATCTCCCTCCCCATCACCATCCCATGAGGTCTACGTTTATCTTTTCTTTTCACGAAACTCATACTCAGTTAACAGGTACATGTAGTTTTGATAGATGGGAAATGGTTGATGTTACTGAATTAAATTTAGCACATTTTGTTTTGCATCTATGAATTAATATTATTTATTTTACAGATTTCTTTAAACATCATCAATAGTCACAGTTGATGAAAACATTGTCAATTGTAGTCAATGCTGGAGTGAGTAAGCAATAATAGTCGTGGAATTTAAATCATATACATGTATCCCCCTTCCCCCAGTTAACTTCAGAATGTAGGCTAAGCTAACGATTTGTTGAAACTTAAAGCTATGTATGAGGTTTATAGAAAATGGATTTACGTAAGAATCAAGTGTCTGTATTATCACCGCAAATATTCAGATTTTCCCATGCCCCCAGCTATGTTGACCGAATACGGCTTTCAGATTAGAAAAAAAAAACCCGGTAGAATGTGAATATCCGTGTTCATGCATAACCCGGATTATACTTTTACGACTATTGTAACAAGAGGTCCATTCGCCACATCGCTCAACTCACCGGTGTAACGACGAAAAGTGACCCCCATAGAATAATGACCGGGGAGTCAAGTTTCGACGTAGAAAACTGACCCAGGGTCAATATTCTATGATAAAGAGGGTCTTTTTTCTACCGTAGAAAACCATCCCAGACCTGTAGACCTCGCGCTGAAAATTGACCCCCATAGAAATTTGACCCCGACACCCGTAATTAAAATTACAGAAAAATCATTAAAGTAGAGGTAAGTACCGCGTAGTTCGACAGGTTTGTGGGGGAGAAGCAGTAAAGCGAAAGGTAATGTAGTGTGGTCCTCATCTTAAAGAAGGCAGAATATGGATGCTCTCACGTTCTTACGCACAACTTGATTATCTGTAAAAACTCATTCGAATAAACGATATCGGCGTAATCTTGAAATACTAATCAGCTGCCTTGGTGATCTCTCTTAAGCGTTATCTCACATGAACAGACCGCGGTGAATTTTTTGATCAAATATTAGCTGTGTCGTTTGTGTAAACTTTTTCACATTTTCTCTCTCCTCCAAGGAACCCTGTCGCAACATTTAACCATAACTAGAACAAAATGTCGTTTGGGTGACCGGGACTCTAAGGTTGTATCAAGATGAAGGGCAGGCCCCAATCCAAAGGAGACATAAATCACGAACAGCAAAAACAGAGGTAGGTGTCAAAAATCTTCTTCTCAGAGATCACTGGGCAGAAACAGTTGAGAATTCGAATATGAACGCTTCTTGACATGTGAGATTCAAATTTTGGTCAATATGACACCAAACGGCTTAGGCATTAGGCCCACAATTAGGGAATCCAACGTTTACATGCCGCAATATATACATGTAGGAAAAACTTTATAAAACTTCTCAAAATCCCACTGAACCAGTAAGATGCAGATTTATACCTGTAAGATTCTAACAAGAGTAAACCAAGTTTAATGTAAGTAGGTTATGGTGGGTCCACGTCGAAACACAGTTTTGAGTTCCAAACACTGAGGAGAGAATCGATAAGAAGCACCCGCGGTCACCGACGATGGGCGGGGTCAAATGGGGGATAATTCTGTTGATTGGCATAGTTGAATATAGGGAACATATTCTCCTCCAGAGCACTCGGTAAAAATTCAACCAAAATTGGCACAAATCATCTTTGGTATAGGGGTTCATTTTTTTCAAATTAAGGGTCCATTGTCCCTTTAAAGGGGAGAATTCATGGAATTCAAAATAGGGTTAGGTCATTTCATTTTTTTTCTTTTTTCAAGAAACACTGGATAGAAAACCTGAAATTACATAAAGCTTCCTTACGAGTGAAATATGTGTAAGTTGGTCCAAATGATGTCCCCGGGGATAAGGTGGCTACTGATAGGGGATTAAAAGTGTTACATATGCCAAGTATAAGCTTTCAGGAGATTTGGGAGATAAAAATTTACGGACCAATCTATCATCAAACGATATGAAGAGAAATTGTTATTGGTCGCACAAATACCTTAGGAAAATCAAAATTTTATAACTGGGGATTAAATTAACCATCTCTAGGGTGTATAAATAACAAAAAAAAAAAATTGGACCGTTGGAAAGCAGAACATTATAAAATTCACACATTGACATGAACATAACACCACAAATGAGCGAACACAAAGAATGAAAGAAAAAACAAAGTCCTCTAAAATAATGGTAGGTGACATACAGCG
>CAJDSM010029944.1:2174-18380 GCA_903981925.1 Ostrea lurida
TGTTGCTAAGTAAATATGGGAAGCTGAAGATAGAAAAGCTGTAATTGTTCCGTTTGTTATATAGAGTTGAGTTGTTGATTTACCGTTCTAGTGGGAATGTATTGGTAAAAGCAATTTGTAATTTTCGATTTCTATTGAGGTTCCAACCAGTACGATTCAAATCGTTTTGAATGCTTAGATAACGCACGTAATAGTTCTGCTAACTTTCCACATTCTTTAGTACATCCTAAAATAGAATCCACTTCTCTTCATTTGTGGTATGGATCGTTTTTGTCAGACTGCTTTCTGGGCTTATAAAATCCTTTTGGCATTTCCAATTTTTGTTGAAATATAATTTCTATCTCAAAACATTTTTTTAGTTTGGGTTTTAGATTACTCTAGTGAAATAGAGACATAAGAGTCTGCAAATTCTACACATGAGAGTAAAAATCTAACACTATGACAATTACATCATCCAGATAAGACACCCACACAAGGTCATTCCCTGTAGTACAAGTTGAATAATCGGACACAAGATAAGTGGGCTAGTGCACAAAGGAAAGTCTATCATGCTCAAATAAGAAACATTCAGTGTTAATTGCAGTCATGTTTCGGGCTTCTTCATCCATTAGTATTTGCCAATAGCCGAATGCAATGTCCTATGAATTTTAAAAAATAGATGTCACCGCATCATGTGTCAATGCAATCTTTGAAATTTGGAATTTGAAATATAGCTTTGTTTGTTGCTTTATTCAATACCCAGGAAACAAAGCAAAACTTACGGCCACCATCTTATTTTCACACTTTGTGATTGGAGAGAAGCCCACTCAGATAAAAAACGTTGGGTTATATGAATGTACTTGTTGTCTCCATCTTCAAACCCAAGTATTAGTATTTGTTTGTAGTGTGTGCATCTTTAATCTCAATCATATTTAATTTTCCAAAGTCAAAATAATTTATACAATACATTTTGGAATTTTATCACATATTTTCAACTTTATCAATTTCATATTTGTCAATTAAAATTTTTAAAGCTTCTTGCCTTTTTATCTGTTTTGACATTATGACAAATTATGTTGATGTTGGATACTGTGATGTCCTATTGTCTTTTGCTTTGAATTCATAATATTTGTTGTTTTTCATCCAATATTTCATTCAACTGGATTCTCTATGTTAACACTTTAACGAGTATAGTGTAAAAGCAGAGATAACGAACAGTGATATGTATATTTGAAGGATAAGTGTCAAACTTGTATAGAGAATAGACGAATTTCGATAAAATGGGATTTTGTATATACATCTATCATTTCCTGTCAAGGGATATCTGTTTACTGCTTTACAAGCTTCATAAAATTTCACGATATTATTGCTCGATTTTAGATTAAGCCTTTGTATATACTAGCTTATTTAATTCCATGACCATGATTTGTTCTTTTGGTATCTCCTTTTTTTCAACTGGAAGAATACCTGATTTAAGGTGAATAACTGTGTCATGATTCCCAAAAAATATCTAAACAAAGTAACAGTTTATTACAAACCACAAGTTCTGATATTAATAGTTTGTAATACAAAAAGGCGAAGTTAACATTGTGTCAAACGTAATCATAATCCAAAAAACATATACAAAATCGAGTGTAGGGCAACACGGACCTCCGACAATCTTATTTCACCATCACATAGACTGATTGATATTTTTGTATTGTATATAGTTCGGAGTTGATTAATGTAATGTTCGCAGCAGTGGCTTAATTTTTCTTGGGCATTGTAAAAGTCCTCCTATATCTGGGGTTCCTTTTTCAGTTATTTTAGTCTTCTACTTCCTATTGAAAATATGAAGATAACGAACAGTGATCAAAGTCCTGAAAGGATTTACAAATTTAGAATCAGGGAAATATGAACCCCTGAGTATACCAAATGTTCTCACTTCTGAATGTCAAGGATTTTGTGAAGGAGCAATCACTCCCTATTTTTATATCTAAGGTTTGACGCCGCTCGAAATCACGATCTCTTGGTTGCAAAGCGAACGCTCTAAGCACTAAATTACCGCTACTGGTCCTAACATCTGGTATGGAATACGTCAGAGATAATTTTATTCAGTGTGGGTTGTATTGTTATAATGACCATGCAATATATTTCTGATTTCTTGCTTTGGGTTTGGAGATTATTTGGCTTTATGTAGGACTTTTGGATTTTTACCCAATGCAGTTAAAATTGCCTTTTGCTGAAAATCCCTTCACAAATGAGTGTATAAAGAAGTACACGTAGCTTAGTAGTTAACGTAGTTGCTGCTTCGAATTTAGTTCATTCCTAAGGATGAGCAGTGATTGCACATAAGTATTATGAATGTTTGTTTGGTTTCCCACGGATAATCTGGTTTCCTCCCTCTTGCTTTTCTTATTTCACAGTTGACATCGTCTATCTTATTATCATGCTATACCTAGATACTTATACTGGATCTCAAAACTTCACCAAAAAACCCCGATCCAGTAAATGTTCTACCATCTTTGTTTTTAATAAATACGTATATTCGTAGTTATGAGTAAGAAATCACAAGCATATTGTGCCACAGCATATACAATACGTAATATAAATCAAAGGTTGATTCTAAAACATTTTAAACAACATTTAGTTTGGGACTGTATATACAAAGAGCCATATATGGCCTCCATTCAGGGTGTCAGAACTACTGTGAGTGTTTAGGTACCCCAGTTACAGGTTTACCGTCGTGGTTCATACCAATCGTTAGGCTGTTTTGGATTACATATTATTCTGTTTACTTGATCACGATAAAGGACTCACGGCAGGTGTGATCTGTCGACGATAAATAGTCACTCTTCCTATACATATAAAATGGCGAAGTAAGCAAAATGTTAATCGTAATCATAGTCCCAAAAACATACATACAAAATCGAGTGTAGGGCAACATGGACCTCCGACAAAAGCGAAGGCAAGATCAGGTACCATGGAGGAGTAAGCATCCTCTGCTGACCGGTCACACCCGCCGTGAGCCCGTAGTCGAAACATAGTAAACGGGGTTACCCGTCGTCAACTCTAGTACGGAAATGACAGTCGAACAAAAGGTATGAAACAGTTTAGTCAACATATGACTTAGTGATAATTTGTAATCGCAAACAAGGTCATTATAGCGACCGTAGAATTTGTGAAATGAGGACTTTAAACGAGATTCGTTATAACCCTCTAACATCAACTATTTGGTTACATGTAAAGGCAAAGATCTAACACACCTGATTATATTGTCCGTGTTTTGCAAACTTTTATTTCGGCCTTGTTTGTAGGAGTTATGAAATTGAAAAATGTTTGATATCTTCACCTTTTTATGTTCATGTCTGGATCTTTTACAATATATAACATGTGGAACTAACTTAACAAAAGAAGAAAAAAAATAAGCCTCACCTGTCAAGTTTAAGCCTCTCTATTCCGTAAATCACCCTTTCTCTTCGAATGGGTACTTGAAGGTCTCTCTCTCTCTCTCTCTCTCTCTCCTCTCTCTCCTCTCCTCTCTCTCTCTCGCTCTCTCGCCTCTCTCTCATTCTTGCTGCTCGTGTTCTCCTCATCTCTGCTCCGTTCTCCCGCTCTCTTCTCCACTCTTCAGAACACAGACTCCTTCAGTGTCAATTTGTCATATAATGTAAAAATAATATGATTGTTTTAATACAAAAGGCGAAAGTTAACATTGTGTCAACGTAATCATAATCCAAAACATATACATAAATCGAGTGTAGGGCAACACGCGACGGGTCCCGACAAAAGCGAAGGCTAGGATCAGGTTGCCATGGAGGGAGTAAGCATCCTCTGCTCGGACCGGTCAACACCGCCGTGAGCCCTGTTAGTCGAAATAAGTAAACGAGATTAGCCGTAGGTCGAAATCTGTAGGAAAATGCAGTCTTAACAAGGGTATGAAACAAATCAGTCAACATATGACTTATGATCAATTTGTAATCGCAAACAGGTCATCATAATGCGACCGTAGATATTTGGCGAAATTGTATGACTTTAAAACGGATTCGTTATAAACCCTGCTCAAATCAACTTTTTTGTTAGAGTGTGGCCTCTGGCTTTAAAAAAGTCCGCTGACGCATTACATGGCTCTTGCGTATCGCAATCAACCTTGGAGATATACACCACTATTAAGCAGTGATGAGGGTATATTATACAAGGAAAAGGAAGTTGACGATTGCAGAAGGTCAATATCACGCTTCTTATATAATGTAAGTTGTCCCAGTCTGCCATTAGAGTCAATGTTAAGTTAAAATATCCAAAATATGAAAGCAGATATGTCAATTTCTTGTGGTGTCCTTTATGGTCGCAGTTCTTCGGATATATCAATGGACAAATTGTGAAATGATGATTGTTTAATTGATAGCACATCATCTAATACCTATGTAAGGGGATGGGACTACGTGGCAAGTTTTTTGTTTTTATCACGGTAACATGTCTCTGTACAGAATTCTGTTCAATATAACTACAAAATATAAGTCGCCAATAAGGGGGCACAATAGTGCCCTAGGAATACCTATGGATTGTTGGAAGACCTTAATCAACCTACAGGTAGGTACACAGAGCGCTTTACAATACAATATTACCCCCATCAGACCATAACAATCCAAACCCTTCTCAGTACACGCTGTCGTTACAGCGCTAGAACACTAACATTCTGACAATATATTTCACTATCAATAGCTAGGTACCCCTTTTACACTAGGGTGGAGTGAGGAAATTCGTGTAAAGTGCCTTACCCAAGGACACAAATCTGCCAGGATTCGAACTCACAACCTCTCCGTCGAAGGTGTGAGGGCTTAACCATTTGGCCACCGACGCCACATAATCTATCATTTCTTTCTGTTTCTCTGCAGCAACCATTCGTAAGGAACTTAGCTCGGAGAAGTTTTAAAAATGTGTGGTGAAGTGTCCTTTGTTTTACTATAAGTCGTCTGCTTTTTATTCTTCCGAGAAAATGGGCTTTTCTTTCATACATAAACCTATTTTTTGAAAGCTATGAAACAGGTCCTCAAGATTTTCATGTCTATTGTCACATGTTTTAGTTAACATTATTTCCAGAAAAGTGGAAATCAGGAAAACATGGAGCACAAGCAGAATCATGTATGAACTCCCTAGTCAGGCTAGTGTGATAGTACAGAGACAGACAATATTTTTGTGCAGGTAAGTAATTTATGTTTATACCGTGCATTTAGATAACGAAAAGTTATAACCTTGATCTCAAAGTCACGTGATATCTCGATCAGACCACATCGCTCTCCTCTGTTCAGTCAAATATATAGATGTTTATACATTGTATTTTACAATATGCAATATAAATCCTGTAAGAGGCAATACCCTAATATTATTAATTATGATTTATATCAATATGACTAAAGTACAAACCTTATTTAAAATGATTATAAATGTATAGCTACAGTACAGATTTGTACCTTAGTCAGACTGCATTTACAAAAATTGTCAAACCAAAATATGGAACCACATTGGTAAAGAAATGAAACGAATTTCAATAAATTCTTAAAATTACGAAACGAAAATTATTTCATTATTTTTCGTCGTCCGTGTGATCTAATGTACCAAGCTTACGATTTCATCAGTACCAAACATCTTTATTCATATACTAAATTAGACAAGGCACCTCTTGTGTAGTACTGTTTATTATATAAATTGGCGAAGTTAATCAAGTGCTGATAAAACAATAATCATAATCCAAAACGGACTCCGATACTTACAAGCGAAGGCAGGATCAGGTGCCATTGAAAGCGAAGCACTTCTGCCACCAGTTACAATTACCCCCTTGATAATATATATATAATATATATATATATATATATATATATATATATATATATATAATTATATATAATAATATATATATATATATTTGTTTGATATCTCACTTGTTAATATTTCAATACAGCTCACCTTGGATGGTTCTGGATACAAAAGGCGAAGGTTAACATGGTGCTCAAACGTAACATGAATCCAAAAAATTATATACAGAAATCGGAGTAAGGGCAAAACAGGGACTCCGACAAAAGCGAAGGAAGCGACTAGTGCCATGGAGGAGTAAAGATCCTCTGTGACGCGGTCCCACTAACCATCTTCGCTAGCCAAGTGTCCCCGATTCGCTTATCTAATCTACCCCCTTGCAATTAGTCGAGTTTTCTAAGCCGTGGCTTTAACTCCCAAGGCATTCAATCAAATTAGGCCATTTCATCACCTGATTGAGCATGACATAAAACAAAGTGAATAGTAAGATCAGAAAGGCCAATTGTTAATACGCATTTCACGCCCGAAGATAACAGGTGATATAGCTCGCACAAGTATGTACACCTAAATAAAAACAACAAAAACATTGTTCTACTCGAGTGTAACGTCAAGAGCGATATCGCATCCTCCGCGTTAGAATGGCAATTCAGTCGCGACTAAATCAGCCAAGGGTAGATTAGAGTAAGCGAATTCGGACACTTGGCTCGGGAAAATGGGTCACCCCAGTCCGTGAGCCCTTAGTCGAAATAAAGTAAACGGGATTACACGTAGTCAATCTAGATAGGAAAATGACAGTCTAACAAGGGTTATGAAAACAAATCCAAGTCAACAATATGACCTTATGTGAAATTTGTAAATCGCGCAAAGAAGTATTAATAGCGACTAGAATTTTGCGAAATGAGCGATTTTAAACGAGATTCGTTAATAACCCTAGCAGCATCAACTTTTTTTGTTCGTAGTCTGCCTCGGCTTAAAAAGTCCGCATACGCATAGCATGCTCTTGCGTATCGAATCAAACTGGGAGATATACCACACCTTATAAGCAGGTGATAGTGGTGTATTAGCACATAGAAAAGGGACAAGTTTGACGATTGCAAAGTTGAAAGCTCATCAACGCTTTATCCCATCACTTACTTAGATAATCATATCTTTTGCCTTATTTGTCGCCATCTTTTTGCTTTTCTAAGTTTTGGAACATTTTTTTCAAGTTTGTTTTGTAACTAGTCAAAAATATTGTTATATGTGATAATTAGCTATAATTAGCTATAGCAGATTGTTGAAATCCTGTGTAATTAGAGAATATTGTTGATATATGCTGATTTTCCCCTGTTTGAACTAGTCAGTAGTATTGTTAGTTATGTTTATTGCTTATGGGGGAAATCGGGATAAATTTGTTCGTATGTTGTGCAATTATTTGCCAATGTTTTATATTGGGTGATTTCCAACTATTATGTTTGTTAACCTTTAACTTCGTCAAATGCTTGGTGTAATAAATGACATGTTTCACTCTCACACTGTTTTTAGTAGTTTTAAGCAAAAACAAGCTTCGGTGAGCTGTTCTCTTGTAAGGTAAACATTCTGAGACATAAAGGACGTTATTGTAATAATTGCTTAATTCATGTACATGGAACTTTATATTCGTATGTACGTGCTGTTTAAAAGTTTAAAAAATGATCTCTCTCTCTCTCTCTCTCTCTCTCTCTCTCTCTCTCTCTCTCTTTTTGACACGAAACCCCCTCCCATATCAAAGCCGGCTGTATTTTTCAAAAAGAAAACACCTGTTGTTATTTCTGTCGGCATCGATGGTCCGACGGAAGTTCGCGCGCAAGATCCCTTACTTTTCTCATTCCACTGACAGTATTAACAGTATTGGTATAGGACATCATAGGAACAACATGAAAGTGTCCAATATTAATAAAGTAAAACTTTTTTGAATAAGAATACATGTGTATCAATTTCTTCCTTATGGCAAAGAAGCGAAACCTTCTATGAATATGTTAAGATTTTAGCTTGATGAATGGTATATTGAATAACCAGGAAAACGCTATTATAATGTACACACTGAATTGACCATGGATTGTTCCGTTTACATTATCAAGACTATGGGCTCACGACAGGTGTGACCGGTCAACATGGAATGCTTACTCCTCCTAGGCACCTGATCCCACCTTTGCTGTGTCCAGGAGTCCGTGTTTCCCCAACTCTTCTTCTTTTATTCTATTTGGGACTTACAAGATTGATCACTGTTTGTTATATTTGCCTTTACACAAGTGCAGGCTTTAAAAAGTACAAAGCTGGATGATTATCTTAAACGGGTAAACAGTGATGAATCTGGTGGACACCTAAGAATCACCAAAACGTTTATAATTGAAACCCTTGTTCGGCCGAAACATGCACTAAGAATAAGATTATTAAAGAATAATATATCCATTAGTGTTAACTATAGATCATAGAACCAACCCCACCCCCTCCGTAGAAAAAAAAACATCACAAGAACCCCTACCATTGGCAAGAATTTCACAAATATGATTTAGTTGCGAACTCTGTGGGATGTACTTGCTTAACCAGTAGTCCAGCAGTTGAGAAAAAATCAATAATCAAATGGATGCAAGTTTATTGTAGGACTAATAGACAGAATTCCGTTAAATAGAGACTTGTATCTCGGAACAACTTCAATGTGTTTTCACTCGTAATAACGAGATAACTCGTTGTGATGAAATAACTACATGTATATCGGTGCAAATGAAAAATAAATAACAAATTCTTAATAACTTTTAGGTGCTTAGTAATAGTCAATAATGATCTTGACCTTTAACCCCTAACCTTAAAAATCAATAGGGTACATCATCTCTCCGTGGGAAACATGTGCCTATAGCTAAGGTTTGTTGATCCTGAGTTTGAGTTATCGCGCGAAAACTATGCCTTTTTTCATGAAAATATTCCACATCACTTATCCTCTGATGAAAGCTCTTTCTTAAACCCCGTTTACAAGATTTTGAGGCAGTAATCAACAATGACCTTGACCTTGACGTCACTTTGATTGAAAATTGCCAAGATTTATCGTTTCTTCATAAACAACTTCTGATGAATACCCTTGCTTCTATCTTGTTCATATACACAGACACATAGACACGCACACAGTCGCATGGACTCACAACAGTGATGCTATATCCTCTCCACAACTAGTTGCAAGGGGATAAGAATTTTAACAATCTCCAAAACTTTCATCTAAGTTTCTGCAATTTTTTTAGTTACTCCCCTTTTTAATAAACAAGGGCCCAAGGGCCACATTGCTCACCTGAGTGACCTTGGCACTGGCTCAGCATGGTGATTTTAAAAAGAATATTCAAGTTTCCTTAAAACTGACCCAGTGGTTCTGGAGAAGAAAATTTTATGCAAAACTTGGTCCCCTATTGTGGCCCACCCTAGCCCCAGAAGTATGTTTGATCAATTTGAATCTACTCTATATCAGGAAGTTTTTACACAAAAATTAATTTTTTGGAATGGTTTCTTGAGAATACGATTTTTTAAAGCTTTCTCCTATAAACCAAATGTAAAACTTTGATCCCATTTTGGCACACCATACTCCCTAGGGTCATGGTTTGAACAAATTTGAATTTCCACTATATCAGGAAGCTTTCATATAAATTGCAGCTTTTCTAGCCCAGTGGTTCTTCATCAGAAGATTTTTAAATATTTCCCTATGTATTCGCATGTAAAACTTTATCCCCTAATGAGGTCCCATCGTACCCCCGGGGGTCATGATTTGAATAAACTTGAAAGCTTAGGTTCAAATCTATTATTCATTCGAATCGAGCCAAAATGATATAATTACGTATTGCAAAAAATGTAGTCTATGCAAAGTATTCCTGTTTATGATTAATTCCGTAAAACTGTCATTTATCTATCTATGCATGTATACGGTTACATATATCATACAATTACTTACAAATATGATGACAAGATTTCCAGTTGAAGTAATTTAATGATATCAGAATAGTTTCCATCCATTGAAAGACGATCGCCAGTTTAGAGAAGAATAAAGGTTACCACCATGGTCTGCAATTGGATGCGTGCGGACAAAAACCACATCTCCTTGGTTCACCTCCACCACCACGATCCCTGTCGTACCTCTTACATTCACCGCTCCCTGGTCTGTTGTAAACATTGCACCTACAACATTAGAATTGACAACAACCTGGGAATATATATAACCACCATTGGAACAATAAAGGTTCCAAGTAAATACATAGACGCCATGTTGTGGAGCGGTGAACGTTCCAGAGTTGGGATTGTAATAATTGCCGATGTTTGTCACAATTCTGTCAAATCTAATGAGGTGGTCCTTTGATATATCAGTCTCGTACTTTGACACATATGCTGAAAACGCAACACCGCCAGGGAAAGGAGTCTGTCTTGTGTGAAGCCCTGAAAAGAATGATAACCCGAATATTTGAAAACATAAATGTAGAATGATACACGAGGAAATATTGAGATTTGAATTTAGTTCCACTTCCCTAATATTATATTATCACGCACTGCGCGCATAAATATATGTACATTGAGTTGAAATTTGGTGTAGGATTCTTAACATCTTCATTTTGTTCGAAAAAATGTGTCCCAGAAAACACTCTCCAAACAAAATCATCTTATACTCTAAAACTAAAATTAAAAAAGAAATTAAAAAAGACAAGAGTGGTCTATAAATCGAACATGAGGCAAATTCAACTGTCCAAATTTACGTTTGAAATATCGTATAACGACGAAGATTTTCAAGAATTATGAAGAGGTATTTGACTTTTCTATTTCCCATAAGAAAAAATAGCAATCACTTATACCAAAGCTTTACACAGATAAAACCACCGATGTTCTTACCCCCAATAAAAGCAACAACAAAAATAGACGCATGACTGCCACCAGGTCTGGGGTTTTTTCTGAATTAGAAATGGCAGAGTGGCCGTTGTTTGTAAACATTAATTTTAAACTAAATAGTTATGGTTGAAATAGCAGAAAAAAATGTATGATCGGTCGTGACGATTAGTTAAAGTTATATTACAATTCCTAATATTGCATACCTTATTGTGTCTTGAATCTTAGGATATACTAGATATAACATAGATGAGTCTTTGAATATCTGCATGCATACAGTAAATAAATGTTAAAATTCATTGAATCAGTATTGAGTGCAAAACTCTTGTGAATATTAATCAACACTAATATTAATCTATAAGAAATGGTATTAGTTTGAGGAATACAGTCATTTGTTTTCATTGACTGATTTAAAATGGCCAATGCCCATGAGCATTTTGATTGTACTTTAGCAAGATAATTCTACTATATTGATGAAGTAACGAACATTCACGGTGGCAATTAGAGATGGACTAGTTAGTTCCATGTGAGAACTACAAAAAAATTTAAACTTTAAAACTCTGTTTACGAATGCAGCATTCCTTAAATGCTTCACCATTAATCCTGCACGAAGCAAAATTCATAGCTTTCAAAGGGTGCGAGTGCTAACGAAAATCTCACCTGACGAAGGATGATTTTCCACCCACAAGTTTCGTGCATCATCCATGCGTGAATACCTCTGAATAGGCACCTTGTATTTGGTTTTGGTCGTCGGAGTCTCTTTGTTTGTTTGTGTGATTGTATTCCCTTTTGATGGAGAATTTGCAAAAACGTTCGGTGAAGTGTCTCTAGCTTCGAATTCGTTAGTAAAGTCGATTTCGTTCGTCTCCTTTACTGTTTTTCTGTCAACATCTGGGGCTTTCATTTCAGACACAAAAGTATTCCTTTCCACAGTTCCTAGTCTGGCTTCTTGTTCCTGGGTTTTATGTTCTAACTCTGAAACTCTCGCTTGTAGGAGGTATATTTGCCTATTGGAATCAGTTAGAGCTTCCTCGAGGACTACAACTCTTCTTTCCAGATCCTGATTTTCTATTGTTAGCTTCATCTTTAACGCATCCTGTTCACTGTTTCCTAAACCACTGTTTTCAAAAGCCCGGTCGTCAAGTCTTAATTGAAGACTATGAAGTATATTTTCAAGTTTTTTAAGTCTTTCGTTACATGTTTTGGCGTACGTTATTTCAAGAAAATTCAAAAACACAAAAACGCGCAGCACCAGTAGAATCATATCTGTAATCCTTAGTATGATGTTTTATAGACAGACAATATTCTTGGGCAGATAAGTAATTCATGCACATACAGTGTATTCAGATAACGAAAAGCTATAACCTTGATCTTAAAGTCACGTGATTACAGTCCCTGAAACGTTCTACTATACAAAAAGGCGAAGTTAACATTGTGTCAAACGTCATCATAATCCAAAAAACATATACAAAATCGAGTGTAGGGCAACACGGACCTCCGACAAAGGCGAAGGTAGGATCAGGTGCCATGGAGGAGTAAGCATCCTCTGCTGACCGGTCACACCCGCCGTGATCCCTTAGTCGAAATA
This sequence comes from Ostrea lurida, assembly GCA_903981925.1. Lineage (NCBI taxonomy): Eukaryota > Metazoa > Mollusca > Bivalvia > Ostreida > Ostreidae > Ostrea > Ostrea lurida. Next base: position 14,401 of record CAJDSM010029944.1, read on the forward strand.
AAGTAAACGGGATTACCCGTAGTCATTTTTTCCGTGTGTTCACCGTGCGGTCAGCGTGCGGTCACCGTGCGGTTAGCGTGCTGTCAGCGTGTGGTCACCGTGCGGTCACCGTGTGTTTAGTCATTTTTCATTCATTGTTCAGCGTGCGGTCACCGTGATTCTCCGTGCGGTCACCGTGCGTGTGGTCAAGTAGAACGTTTCAGGGACTGTACCAAGCTGCAATAAAGAATTGCATAAATGTGATTCTAAAACTCCAGAGAGGATATTTAAATGTAATGACATTTATCACCATTTCTTGATAAATGGTTTTAATCCCAGTGCAAGCGCGATAACTCTAGTACTCTTGTTCTCGTCAAACATTCTTGAGACCACGATTTTCATATGCTTTGTGCAATGTAATCAAGCTTTCCCAATGACACAGATTCATAGTTCAAGCCACCACGAAGCAGACACCACTGGAAATTTCTGAAGATTTGAACGTCTATCTACACTCATCGGTCACAATGCCTCCTAAAAAACAAAAAAGGGGAAACGCTAACAACGTGGGGAATAGGCCAAAACGCAAAAGAAGACCAACAAGACGCTTGGTTGAGGCAGCCAGTCAGAATGCACATGAAGCACATTTGCCCGTCGACAACGACGAATTACAAATACATGCAGGCCTACCGGTGAATGAACCCGAAGCGCCGAACTATCAGGATACGGCAACAGACACGGTACAAGCGGTTCCACAAGCCTCGGTACCTCCTGTGGATGGTGCTAGTGTCGGCGGACCGGGTCAGCTAGGTCAAGCAGGTACGAACATTGATTTTGGCTGTAATGCGTATGCTATGGGAAGTCAGTAGGGCTTAAGTTATAATATGCAAGGCCAATGTATAGGGGGTCTTATGTTTGGGAAACATGCGCAAGGGAGTCGCCCATCAGCAGAGTGCAGTATTTGTGACCCAGTAGGTAGTCACGTGCCACAAGCTATCCGGGTAAAAGATATGGGCAGAGACTTACACGGATTAAGCATTATTACTTAAACAGGCCCGTCCTTAAAAGCGGATAATTTCACAGGGAGCTAGTTATTAAGAACGGCCAGCTGGTCGTCGTAAAACACCATTTGAAATCCATTAACAACATACACCTTGGACAAAGGCATTCCTGATCTACATGTCAATATATCTTGAGAAGTTCCCTGGGAAAGCTTCAGGAATTGATCAAGTACATGTACATGCACAACATCAGGTTAGCAGCTGGTAGACCAGGTAATTTGGGCTGGGTGAAGTATGATGAACAGTTCCGTTTTAAGAAAGAGCGGCACCATACATCATCGTGGAGGGATTGATTTTGAGCTATGGGTCATGTTTATATCACCAGGTCAGGAACAATATACCCCATCTCCACCAGATAAGGAATTGCACGTAGGTAATGCAGGAACCAATTACCCCTTTCGGAATAATCAAGAAACCTGTTCTCAACCCTCGAGTACACTTACCCAGGGTGGGGGGTCCGGATTTAGGCCAAACCAGAACACTGGAAAACCACCAAAGTCAGCGGGTAATTGATTTGCCTTCAATAGGGGTTCCCGCACCTTTAACCCCTGCAGATATAAGCATACATGTAGATGTCCCAATTTTTTTTTGAGGGGGGCACCCTCAAACCAATTGCCCCTCAAGCCAGAGATAGCATGGACACTCCCCTGTATGATCTCGGGTTTACGCCCATTAATTACATTGAAATGTGTGCTGAATTGGTTTATTTTCCCTTTGAGTCTGACAGACTCGAACGTTTGAATGGTTTTAAGTTTGGTTTTCCATTGCACTACGCCGGCCCTAGAATATATAGGGAAGCTATAAATCTTAAATCTACCATAGATACGCCACATTTCGTTGAGCAAAAACTCCTCAAAGAAGTCTCACTGGGCAGAATGGCGGGTCCTTTTGATGCCATTCCTTTTCCCCACACTTCGGGTTTTCCCAGTAGGCCTTGTGCCCAAGAAAGACGGAGACTTTCGACTAATTCATCACCTGTCTTATTCAGACTTTGACTCTGTTAATTATTACATTGAACATTGACCAAACATTTGTTCTGTTAAATATAGTAACATAGACGAAGCGGTATTGAGGTCTCAAACTACCGAAATGGGGGAAAATTCACCCGGAGAGGCCATTTTTTAATTTTCAAATTTTGTTGCCATGGCAACGAATTTTCGCAAATAATTGACATGCTTTCAAAAGTAGACACATGAAAGATTTTAAGGGTGCATGATAACATCTGCTGCTTACCTGGAAATGGGCTGAGATACACCCAAGCACTGTCAACCTGAGGGTCAAATTTCAACGAAAACGATGAAAAATGACCCATTTTTAACCACTCCTGATTGAATAAAAAAAAAATTCACAGTATATTGACAGGTATTAAGTTCTTGCAAATATCCTAACGTTTCCAACAAGGCCAAATTGGACATAGGTTCCTTGATTCTATCTCAAGATATTTTGCAACAAGTGTGTAGCATGCTGTTTTAAACTTACCAATTCAAGTGAAAGTAGAACTTCTTGCCACGCAGTGATCCTCTCCTACTTTTCTCAGCGACAGATTCGAATCGGTTAAAAAGCACTTCATCAATGCAGATTGGCCACCTTCATATAATATTACCAAAACAGGACAAAAGAGCCCAATTACCCTACATAGCTCGTGTTATTATTACAGGACCTGGAAAGTCTGTGCTTCGAGCTATGAAGTTCACCTTTTCAAGGCAACTTTTTGCTTAGCATTGTTTGTATTTTTAAGAATCGATGAATTGACCAGCAAATTACTTAGAGGGCATGAAACCAGACCTTTGCAGCATAGCGACATTGACATCATTAACCTCAATAGACGTGACAGGTAAAACTGACAATAGACAATCTAAAACCGACAATTAGGCCACAAGGCTACTTTGTTCCTGTTCAAAACTGAGGGTCCTGTTTGTCCTGTTTCCTCAGTAAGTAATTTCTTAAGGATTCAATCCCAGGGTCAACCACAATATGGCCAATTCCTGGTTCATTTCGATGGAATCCCCTAACGCGTCACAGTTCTATCCCTTTTAGCAAAAACCATACAATTCTGTAACATTAACCAGGATGTTTTTAGGTCACACTCTTTCCGAATAGGGCAGCTACTGAGGCTGCAATGAGGGCATCCCCGACCACATAATCAATAATGGGACAGATGGAGGTCGGAGCTTATGTTTCATACATTAGATTTGTGTAACAAATTTTGCAAACAGGCATCCAAGTATTCTCAGATGATTTGGCTTTCTAGATAAATTTTTAACTTTGGGTGATAATCTTTTACCCACTGTTTTGTCCATGATACATATATTTTGCCAATTATTTAATTTAAATCTCCAACATAGGTGTGTGGGTAAAGTAGGTATATATGTTTACTACTCTCGTACGTCATGAGGGGTCGTACGCGTTGGTGCGGGTGAACTTGTATAGACAAGTTCATTTGGCGGAATTCGGGATTACCACGAATGATGATTTCTATTATGTCTGGCTCAAAACTCTGGATTATTCATCTCAGTACTGGGGATGACTTAAGGTTACCTCAAAGGTTCCTGAGGACCAGCTTGACCCTTGCGTTCCAAGAGCAAGTTTTGGGGGCCTACCCATGGAGTGTCATCCCAGGTTGTTAACAGGGTAGGCAGTATAGAATTAGGGCCCGAGTCAGAACTTGAACTCCTCTTCTTGTGTGGCACTCACTCTTGTCGGTGTTCGAGAGGTGTGTTCCCACACAGTTACCTGTGGGGCGCTATCGCGCAGGTCTAAGGAGGTCATCCCGCAGTGTTTCCTGGGTTCGCGCGTATATTGATATTGCTGTATAATAGATCGCGGCAGCACCCGCAACTAAATGTAATTATTGTTGCTTTAATAAGTTATTGTTTATATTATTGTGTCGTTGTGGTGTATCTGGATTAATCAATGATATATTGTACGTGTAATAACATATAG
>CAJDSM010029948.1:612-14971 GCA_903981925.1 Ostrea lurida
GATCACAATAAGAGAATTTTTCGGCATATTAATAAATATTTGAATACATTCTGCCTCAAAAATAGGTCAGCTGATGATAGAGCAAAATTTGTACCCATGGATATGTAAAAAGTCATCAATTGTAACACCAAAGGATACATAGATATTGTCAAATCAAGAACTCCAGCATCTTTTTTAATATCACCTTCCATGCACTTCAGACTTGCGCACAGAATGAGAGTGTGTTGAACAAAGTACTTATTTGGGTGATTGATCACGATATATATAATTATGTCTGATGTGTTTCATAGCTATTGTTAAGTCAACAAGGTAGTATGGTCAGAACTGCAGTACTGACATGTATCGGTCTGTGGACATGTCAGTGTAGAAACACACATAAGAAAATATACCCACTTTGCAGCCATGCATTACAAGATACTTGCCAAAGGCTAAAAAGTGGCTTCAGAAGACATGACAACCTAATTGACGAACTGGTAGCTCGGCGATTTTTGTCATATGTTGAACTGATTTGATCGTATTTCCAACCACTAGGAGTCTAGTAATGCACATCCAATCGCGTATGCATTAAAGGGACGAGCATGTCGCTGAAGTTTTAGCAAAAGAGGAGAATGTGATAACCATAAATGTGAAACCTATAAACCTGAATGTGTTGGTTACTGCAAGTGATGGGCAATGGCATACTACCGGCATAACGTGACAAAGCTGGAAATCCTCTTACTCCTGCATCAGCTACACAAAGATCATTGAGAAGTAAAATCAAAGAACCAAAACCAAGCTTCTTTCTGCAAATAAAGATAGCATTAGGAGTCGATTGTTGTCCAAACCTTGTTGTACGAAAAGAAAGAACAGGGACATCTCACCAATCTTCAAAAGTGAAAAAGGAAATCATGTTTAAGAAAAGGACCTGGGATCAAGAAAGGAAAAACACACCACCAAAACGAAGACACACCAGTTAATTCAATTATCAATATTACTCATGATCTCACATGCGAGTGGTTGTGGCATTGGCGCGAAATTTAAGACCAGAACAAATACTTGCTTACTGAGTTGTATGACTCATTTAGATTGAATCTTCAAGGCTGGCAATTGGCCGTTATTTTAAACAACGTATGCCCACTAACTAGAATACTCTTACTATTGTGCATAGAGAGAGTGTATTCAATTCGGTTAGTTATCGAGGAGCCAACAAAGACCATGATCAGACATGTTGTACATTCAACACATAAGATTGTTTGTACGTGATTCAAAATCTCGTTACTTAATAATAAGGATAGACAGGGTTTTCTTATATGACGGACTAACCAGGGGATTAACCACAAGTTGCATGAGCCTGGAAATGATCTACAATTATCATAAGGTGATTAGGTCTAATCTGATTCCTAAGAGAGAAGAGAGTATAGAGAGAAAGGGAGCGGAAATGAGATTATCCTCGTGATCATTCCATTAGGAATACACTGAACAATCACTGTCGGCCATATAACATCAAGCGAGCGTTTGCAGATAAACGTTCATTGGAAGAATCCAATCACTTCACGAAAACACCTATAACCTGCCCTTCCTTGCCTGAAATGCTTTCGCGTAGGGCGTGATTTGTACTGGCTGATAGCAGAGATCTGAGCAATATGGAGAGACGATCGCCTATCTATGAAAATAAAGTAAATTCATTTTTTTTCACAGGATAGTTAGAAACGTTCGAAAGTATGATATTCAATTGAAATCAGCGACAGCTCTCTTGAAAGGAATATACTATAGAGAAGTAAGAGGAGTGACAGGATTTGCTTCTGAGAGTAACTTTCAGAACAAATCGAGACGAACAGCAGATGTGTATTTCAGTGTTTTTGCACATAATTTACACTGTTATGTTTCTCAGCGCACAAATGATAAAGGTATTCTATCCCAATGATCTTAATTTTGTAACTCACTTGTGGATCATATAGTGGGATAACTCTAAATCGAAGCGTATAGATTTACGTCTTCATCAATTACCATCCTCTACATTAGTAATAGCACATTCTTCTGAATTGAATGACGTACTCTCATTTAAACAAATACAGCTGGACGCAGCACAATCAGAATTATCACTTGCGCTCTCTTCTGCTTGTATAATGTTAATGGGTGAGAAAAATTTGACGCAAAGCACAGTGCCGAGCCCATTTAGATAACTATTATGCTATTGCCGAAGAGGGTAGTTAGCCAGAATTTTGACAGAGAGTGCTTGCAAAAAATAATGAGTTATCAACGCTAGTCGTTAATGTATTCAACAATAAGTATCGATACATTGTGCATCAGCTGTCTCAGTAGACACATAGACTCACTGTAAGGAAGTCGCATATCACAAAGCTATATAATATTCGCCGACGTTATCTCGATTAATGAATGAAGGAAAACATTGTTTCCTAATTCACACCCAGCTCTTCTTAGATGAACTTACTAAGAGCGTTAATCGTTTATCTATCAAATAATTAGCAATATTATGTATAGAGCAGTGCCTTTAAAGTGCAACAACAAAATAACTTTACGAGAAGAATAGACCGAAATGATTAGCACTAAAAAAACGAAGGATATGACACACGTATGGTTAGCGTAGATATTGAATGAGAGAGAAGCACACTACTGAGCTAATAATAACAGCATATGTGGTATATAATGTCATCGAATGACACAAGTTAGTAGAATGGAGCGTGAATATATCATAGATGAGAAACAAGGTTAAGATCAGGCAGAACATCTACCAAGTCCACGAGCGTATTGCAAGCTCTCTGCGCTATATGTTTAAACTGTTTGTGGCATGAGGTTCTTAACCATATTCGAAAAGTGGCCTATTTTCTATAGAGCTCTTCCCACTAAAAGAAACTATAGCTATACGTCAGTCGACGAAAGTCAACAAAACACAGGACAAACGCATATGAGGTTGTTCATTTTCAATGTACTGTATAAGGTTTGGGCCCATTGGCCTACGAATTCTGCGAGGTCATCGACATTTGAGGAACTCAAGTTTCGAGTGGACAATCGCAACCAAACTTTGGGAGTGAAAATGCAATTCTGTTTGGGCAGACTGCCCGAAAAGCACTTGTGAAGTTGTTCGAGCAAACGTAACCTTATGGTGACATATGTACTTCAAAAGCCGCTATCAATAAAGGTCTAGACAATTAACATGCTAGTTGTCCTCATAAGATATGTGTATGAACACTCACGCAAAGAATGTTATTTCCGTTTGTGGACGTAAACATGCAAATGGATGTATTGAAGGCCTATAAGTAGAGTCCATGAAAAAGACTAGCTAATGTTAGACGATATTTAAGTGACTATCCTGAACGCTCCAGTAAGGAATGAAAAACATTTGTGCTAGAGCTCTGAGCTTTCGTATTTGTGATATACAATGAACTTGAATACAGTACTGGAAACCATGAGAAATCAAGTACCTACTGATTGTCATGATCAGTCAATATAGGATCTCCGCAGTATACTAAGATGAGATACGCGCTCGCGTTATGAACGCTCTTTATACCACACAAAGTTGAGTGCACACTAGATTTACCATCCTATGTGTGCTCGAGAGATAAGAGTGTGATCGAAGAAATTCCTTATCGGAATTTTGTTTCTGTATGTTAAGAAGGGTGCACTATCTACGATCTTTTTTTGCTAAGGCTTGAATGATGACATTAGCTAAAAAATCTGTGAAACTGTACTTATGATCCTAAATCTCGTTAACATCAAACATTAATCACTATAATGATCTAATAGTAGAAGACTATAGGAGTAAGAGAAGCAACTTTCTGATTATAAAAATCATCAACTTTTCGAGCCAAAGTTCATACGGATCGGCTATAAAATGACATTGAGTTTGGCAAACAAAAAAGTATCAGATGTAAGTTCAATAGTGTTTTGACTTATTTTGTCAATCCATTTTGTGACGAACTGTTCAATTTCTAATCCTACTAGATTTATTAGCCAGATCACGAGGGATGCAACATCCGCGTCGCTTATCTCAGGAAGTGTGAGACATTTATTTCGCAGCATAGGTTATTCTTACACCTTCGGGGGTAAGTGATCTCCGGAGGGATCTCCTAGATGTCAAACGCGATATGATCAGGTAAATAAGGTCACATCATACTGAGCACTTGAATCTCTAGAGACAGCGCATCACGCTTTGTAATTGTCAGCGCCACGGTTAAGCGATATGTATGGGTTTGCTCACGTGTAGTAACGAAAACTATTGAATGTACTTTATATTTGTTACAAGAAGCGGAGAAATTGTCTCCTGCTTGGAATGATCACACAAATGATGGGATTTAATATCTTGGTAAAAAACTCTCCGCTAGAATAGAATTAAACAACAGTAACCTTGAACAATACATGTAAATTTATTATGTACATGCTGATCGGAGAAAATTGGGAAGTATGTATATATTATAATTTTATTATGAGATAGATAACCAATAGAGAAACAAGTTATCGACATGCCTTTCATGCATTCAGAATACAGATTGGTTTACACAACTCATCCATCTACTAATTGTCATATGCAATCTAGTTGCAAATTGTTAGGAGAATTTTAGATTATCTAAGATCTCGCCATTCTTTCCACTATACAGTACAATCGGGTTCAACAAAGAGCAGATAGTATTATCGTTATAACAATTACAGGTTAAACATTAGAGAGTCTTGTATGATTGTAAAAACTGTTGAATGAAGCATTGTAGAGGAAAGGAGACCAATTTAGCAATACGCATTTGTAGGTAGGTGCAATTAGAGATTTATACGGAAATTAATTGTGCTTTTTGTGGGGAGTCGCGGTGACCACATAATTGTCGCCCACCCACACCCCCATAAAACAATTTAATTTAATAATTGATTGAACCCATAGGTTTTAGGATGTACTCTACTCTGATTTAAATGTTAATATATTAAAGGGAATTTACGTCATGTTGAATATTGAGTTGCCCATTCTACTATTGCGTTTAATACACCTAATTACATGTGTAGGTTCTAAGGATCATAAACTAAGATTTCTCCCATAATACAATGAAAACACTTAGCAAAAGGTGGTCAACCTAGGGTGTATTCAGACAAGACTACTGTCCCACACATCTGAAACCGATATTTTTGGAGACAGTCAATACATTATCGCTCAGAAAGTAGTGTATAAAAATCTATCCTGTAGGTCACTTAGGCTATATTGTGACTATAATTTGTGAAGTCTAAGCGCATTAACAAACCACACCACAAGACTAAACAATTTACACCAATAATTGGCACCCTATCGAAGCATAAGACTATCACTCTTTGTAGGCAAGTCAATATGCTCCATCGATGCAAACTGAATGTGTATTGTTTATGACTCAAGTTGGGAACAATACAAGCCATCCACCGTCACGTATAGAAAAACAGGAAATCTCTTGTAGATTCGCTGAAGGTTATAATGTGGTGGAAATATGAATCTGTTATTTTCATACGAGGGTGTTGAAATACAGCACGCTGCCTACTATGCCTCATATATCATAACAACCAGAAATGCTAAATGATGATATGCTCACGACTGATATCTAATTGAAAGAATTCAATTGGCCAAGTATTTTATGACTCGATGGGATGTCGTTCCTAATTGAGAGAATCCAATATCCGTATCCAACTGGTAGCAGACGAAGTCCACTATTTTTCTAGATATCCCAATCTACATATTTTACACAAGAAAGATATCGTCTAATACCGTCCATATGACGTAGTTGGCTGGAGAGAGATAAATTCTGAAGAACATACCACGCTTTCACCGGAACCACAATCTAGATTGAAATATCGATTGAACGGGGTGTCGCGAGATGTCGGAATCCAACCATAATTTGGATAATATATGCAATTTCAAGCAATTATTATAAAGATTAGAATATATCCCCAGAGACAAACTGAAGGCAGACCTTGAAGATAATATACCTTTATTCTGGTGTATATCATATGCACTCTGGGGCAATTGATATAACATAAGACGTGGTCTTGTCTAGCAACTCTCTGCATCCAATCTTGTAGGAACGATCATCAAAAAAAGAAAAATGGATGGTTGCATATTTGCTGGCGAGGCCTAGTCAACTCACCCTATGAATACTATTGTATCGCTGTGATATCCCAAAACCTGAAATATATGTAGAAACCATACATCCAAATAAAGCAGAAACAAATATTTATGCATTTTCAGTTACAACAAAATAGATAACTTTCTCTATGTATTCTAATAAAAGGACAACAAAACATTTCCGCGCTATTCATATCAAGCTAACTCACATGAAGTCATATAAGAGATAATTACAGCTCAAAAGGTTTTAACACCCATGAGATTATTGATAACACACCAGGATGCACGAGTATTTGGTGTTATAAAATTCAGTACGCAATGATTTGCGAAGTACTATTAGGCATAATCACAGAACTGAGTGCGCGCAGATCCTGGTCAAAAGTCTGGAAATCAGGTGCAACTTATCTACAATGTCTACATTCATATAATAGAATAGATTTTAAATTAATTAAGTCGATGTACTAATTTTTTAATAAAGTCAGAGTTTTCATAAGCGATCACTGAAAAATCAAAAGATACAGATCAGAAATGAACTTCAAATGTAAATACCCTAATCATAATAACCTCCATACACGTAGGTGTGTTATGTAAGCACACAACTGACTCGCACATTAGTGGAGAAAAACACGATAACCAGATCATTTTACGTACTCACAACTACATCATAATCCCCAATATAACTTGAGTCTAGGATATTGTACTTAACATTCCATTTCTCCACTAATTTTTATAGTCGAAATTGTTATTAAACTCCACCAATACATGATAGATTGTTTCATTTTTATAGTATATTATCTCTTTTACATCAATCCTATGCTAGATGAGACTCGAACTACTCAACTCCTCTTTTATTTTTTCACGAGAATGGTGTCTAACCCAGAAATATCAAAATGCCATGGGTGAGAGAGAATCTCGTCGAATTGCCCTCAGGAGGTGGTCGTTTGTGGTGGCCTACTTTTCCTTCGCATTCTGTGTTGATACTGGGTCTAATCATGTTGACTGCAGGCAAATTTGCTAGATCTCGGTATTCATAGGAATGACTATAATGTTCCTGCTATTTGATTGGTTTCATTGCCTTTATCAGGAGGGCACAGCACAGTATGGGTGATCGAGAATTATCTTTTTAATAGAGCTGAACTCCTGTGTATATCGAAAAGAATCCACCCACACCTTACTGGTGAAGAGGCTTCTCGATGTTAACGAGAAACGCTTTCTCTCCATGAATAATCCGATTCGATAGGAAAGTTCGTGTACTATACCCTTCATGAAACCTGCTTCATCAAATCGTCAGATAAAGCAGACTCACTAGGGAATCACAAAGCGCTGCCTAGCATACCATATCCTCTATACATCCCGTATTAACACCATTGAAAAATCTCTGAAATCACACACCAAAATATCAAAAAGACTCTGTTCTCTGGTCTCACTTCTAACATAACAAGACATCCCCCATAACAACTGGATAGAGGTAGGTCAGTTTTTGTCACCAAACTACTATAACAAAAACCGCTCCTGAAACCCTACCAAAGTAATGTGGATATTGAAGCCACGTGGCTAAGCAACACTAACCTAGCCACTAACGGTACAACATCAAATTCGGAACATCATTAAAACTCTGAGATAAACTAAGAGGGAGCAAAATTGAATTACTACTATAGAAATAGCACTTATCGACAAATGTGAATCTCGAAACTCATCACGTACTCATTAATGACGGATTGGTCGATCGAGAACAATGATAAATGATATACGTTGTCATTTAGAAGCGACTCTTTCAAATTCGCCCTTAGTTCCAGTCGTCAGAGCGCACAGAACGTCATACATAAACAACATTCCTCTTCGTTACCAGAACAAAGTGCCATCCCTTGTCGTAACATCTGGCGTATCCCATCTCTGCAGATTCCAAACTATTCGCATACATATAAACCAAATATGCTAATACAATAGTCTTGTTTCGAAAAAGATTCAGTACTAGCCCTGCTTTGATGTCTTTCAGTGGTCTCGAGGCAATGTCAACGTTAGGGATACATTGTATCTGTTGTTATTGTATAAAACCATAGGTAGACAGATCAGAATAAGCGAATCCAGGTATCATATCCCGACAGGCCTCTGATGGACCTAAGAGAATATAACGTTCCCATTGACACTTTTCTCCACACAGCGGTATGTGACGGCATAGAAGATAAAATCTCGGCTCATCTAGGTCTGCTTCGCTTGCTGTAACACTAAATAGTGAGGGAGGTAATTTGGTCATGCGAGCGTCATAGCAAGCTCGCCGCGATTCCGCGGCAGACGACATTAGCGGCACTCACATCCCCAATAGTGCCAAACTTCTGCAGTAACGCCGGATCGTAATATCAGATTGTCTCAAGCTTAGCCTGCTTATTGTGCTCTGACAGACTTACGCATACACAATAAACCCTTGATGAACCCGCAGAGAACTCGTACCCCAACAAAGAAATAACTCCTCTTGGAGAATTGAGCACACTAAACAGTAGAAATCGCACACCATAACTGTATCTACAATCATCGCTTGGCATCTGAACACAGGGAGTATCAATCGGTTCTAGCTCTATGGATATCGTGCTCTACCATTGTCTCAATTCCCCATAGCGAAAACAATGTCTATGATCTTCCTCTGATCTAAAGGCTTGAATATCATGAGTGCTGAGTGTTTGGGATCTCGAACTCAGTATCTGATCCCTTGTTGTTGTGACCGTTTTCCGTGATATCGTGATTCGTTCATGCTACAAAGAGCGAGTGATGTATCGTGAAATACTACTGACCTAAACCACATTATATAGGTATTAGAGCTTTAATCTGCTCTTATTTGGTGCGTAGTTTATAATATATGAAGACGCTCGGATGGACAGGTAGTGGAAGCTCGTAAATCATACTAGACCGCGTTGCAAGATTAGTTATTATGCCCAGTGTATGAGATACTTATGTGGCATCTAAATGTTTAATTTGCATTTAATAACTTAACAGAGAAGTGTGTAGTAGGAAGCACAGGATCTAGAGGAGTATTTTCGTATGACATAGTGGCTAATGAAACTATTCGATGAGAGAACTCAGTTTTTATCGAGCTTCGTTGATACTTTTCACTATCATTTGTTACTTCCCGTGGAGGACGTCCGTCAATTAATTGGTCTAAATAATTTACTTATCCATACATAGATAGCGCTCTTAAGCTCTAAAATATATTTGGTGTAAGTAAGGTTATAATATAATTTTGCAATTGTCGATGCAACTTATGTTAAGTGACACATTGCAATGCGAAATAGGTGAATGTAGACATCAATAATAGTGTTTCAGTTCCTGCGCCTCTATAGCTCAAGATAACCTGTATATCGTCAATTTTAGTATGCAACTGATAGACTGAGTCGTAGATATGGTTTTTGTTCATTCATGTATAAAGGAGGTGATCGTGATATATACCTCATAGTAAAGGGAATTGATACTCACCTTTGAAAAACCCAGAAAGTGTCACTCGAATACATAAACAATTGCATGATTCGGCGACGATATGTATCTTTTACAGAGACTGGGGTGTCTAGGGTGAATACGGCCAGCATCAAGAATTTGGATAGTGCTACTTGGCTGCACAGTTTTTTAAACAACCATTAGGAGTATGATAGAAAGATTGCAGATAATACTTATGCTATTGCATTTATAATCACCATTTTAGGTTAACTTAAGTGTTAATCGATTGTAAGAGATGTACTGTTGGACGTCAGTATCAATTTAGTGTGCATATGCTTATCGCTCACTTATACGGGGCGAATAGCCAACACTCGAACTCTTTCCTATCGATCGCGACAGAAGGACTTACGCAAACGACAAAGTCAACCTACTAGTTTTGAAATACTTATGCTGAACCGTTATCGCTGTACATATAATAAGCCTCACATTAATCCCGTGAATGATAGCGCTGTTGGCTATCCATTAATATACACTCATAGTGCAAAATTTCCCTTATATTTTATATGTATCATACATCACAGAACACACTGAATTTGATATTAACTCCAATAACATCAGACCCTTATCCCAAGACTGTAGCACTAATGAATAGAGGTCGTTATTCATGCTCCCAAAGTAAAAATGGCGCTAAAAAACAGCAGCGAACAGGTACGGGGGTCTGAGATGGGCCGTTCGTGCATCGTCGCCTGTAATGCGGACCGCTTGAGGCTCACAATCGTTGCTATAAAAAAAGTCGCAGTTTGCATTACTTGATCTTTGTGAAACGCTGGGATTATATGGAACGAGTCTTAGAGGGACAGGTTTTGTAACGCTAATATGGTACAGTAATACAGAATGGAGAAGGCCTTGACAGCAAGAGCTCACATAGAAGGTTATTGGTCACATGTATATTCTAATCTAATCATTTACTTTTTTGATAGAGATGTATACTCAATTTTCCCGACTCTCTGTGGACTCTTGGTTGTAGTGCTATTCCTTTGTAGTTCGAGAGGGTTGTTTCTTAGTTGTATCCGAGCTAAGTGACTGTTCCTTCAAATGTTGCTAATATTCGCTGGGTCCCTCCCAATCTCTCTCACGCTGTATTGGGTAGACAACGTGTTTTATCCAAATGAACTTCACTTGGAAAGGGATGACAAAACAAGTTTTAATGTGGGTTTAACAGAAGGTTTTACTAGCTAGGAGTCTAGCACTGTTGAAATTACGATATCATACACACGGTTTAAGAGATGACTTTAGGTATACAGGGTTTCGCTTTAAAATCTTGTCAAAGCGGTGAAAGGCAAAATAAGACATTGATCAATGCTCGCAAGTCCAAAAGATACAAAAACAGAGATAGGCAACAGAGATCACCCTGGATGTGGGCTTCCTGGATTTTTGACTGTTTGGGAGCCCATCGAAAAAAATTTAGCTCACCATCTCAAATAATGTAATATAAACAACTTCATTGTATGTATTTTTACCCTTTCGATAAAAAATAGACAACTATGATGTTTGTTGTTTATCGAAATGGCTTCTTTTCCATTTCCAGCCCGATCCCCGTGTGTGTGCTTCTTGACTTGCGCGTCTCATTTCTTTTTTTTCTTTGGTTGCTTGTCTCCCAGACTCTCTCGCGCCGTGCAATGTACCTTATAGAATTTCAGATACAGAATTGGAATTAGCACAAAACCCTATCAATTTACCACAAATTTCTGGATCCGACCCTTCATCATCCCAATCTCTCGATTAGCCTTTTAAAACCATACCATTCTACATCAGTTTTATCAAATTCGATAAAGTCGTAGGGAACCTTGTGGTTATAAAATTACACCAAAAACAACCAGGTGCACAATTGTTCAAATTGGCGAAATAGTTAAATCAGTGTTTTATGCACCGTAATGCTATGGTACTATAAAACTATTATCTAATGTTCAAGTCATTGCCAATCACTAGTGAAGTGTCATACATAGTGCAATAAATGTTGGAAAGTTTTGAAGATTTTCGATTTACAGACTGAACACGCTTTCCTTTGCTTTAATTTTTAAGCAGTTGAACAGATACGAATGTACAATGACTCTTGATTCAGCAATTAGTTCAATTTTGTACGATTCACACGCATTTCTTTCAATCGGGCAGGTGACCAGGTGGGTTCGACAGAAGAGTCCAAACTTAACCCAAGAGCTATTCAAAAATGCTATTAGTTATGTGGTTACGCACATTTGAATGCCATGTACAGTCATGGTGCAAATACAATCAAAAGCCATGTATATCGATTGAATGTCTTATTACTATTGACATTCTATAATTACGTGGAACATTTCTACTGGCAAAAGGCAAACCTAACAATTGAATGGCACACAAATGACATACAAGTACTGACAATGGATATATTATGAGCAAAACAATACCCGAAATAAATACATAGAAAACTGTAATTTGATTAAAATATCAAACTGAATAAATATAAAAAAAAATATGATAAGTATTAAAAAATAAATGAACTAAGCCTCTATTTTTCGAAATCTCATTCTGGCATGTCGTTAGAAAGTGAGTTTTGTTCTAACCATGTATCCAGGCTAACTCATTTTGCGGCTATCATTAGATCCGAGAAGTATCTTGTATATTCCAGCATGTTATTACTGTGAAAAACTTTTTAAAGGATGTATCATACATATAAATAAACCATTATTGACATCAACTAGCAATCAAGACAATATTTACAGTTGCTCAGGCTATTAAAGTCATACGGTAATTACAATTGTTTATATGGAATGGTTAGTGCCCTCAAACAATAGTTTATCATGTAATCGTAAATGGAAATATCATGATTTATTTTATATCTGATTCCAGTTAGCGACGCCCTATACTACTTACCAGCAAACATTGTTCAATATTTATCAAAGTTTATACAGCATCAACATGCTTTAAAACAGTCATATATATTGACGGTAGAGACTATTATTCCCGATAAATTATCGAAACCAAATTCACATAGTCTTACTGGCAATGTACCAAACATGCTTGCACATAAGTAGGGTATGCTGTCAGAAGGTCTTGTGGAGGAGATACATCTGCCTGTAATGTGTGGTAACCTGGCGGGTGACGTTTATGCGTTTGTGCTTGTGAAGAGACACGCGGTTGTTTATAATACTAGGCAAGGTTAGGTGCAGCACGTATCGGTATAGTAGGTGCTACGAGAGAGTAGTATCTCTTATGTGTGAATAACGAGAAGTACCGAGAAAGGCTATAAAGTAGATCGGTCATGTCTACTTTTCGCGTTAGCACATTGATCAATAACGGCAACTCAACGAAAGGCCGTTGTTGGTCCACACGCCTCACGCTTGCACGCGCACGTTTCGGAGTTATGAGAAAGGATCATCGAACCCCACACTCTCTACATTCACACGCATAGAACAAGCTCACGGTATTAGGCGGGGCTGTGGATAATCCGGATGAATAAAGCTAAGCATAACGAATCATGTAGGGTGTGGATCCGCGGTGCATGACAGATACACACCAGATAAGGGACTCTAGAGGGGCAAACATGCTCAGATTAGTCTGTGTGAGATAAAGAGAGTTATCTTTGACCAGGGTTCACAAGGAAGCTGAGGTCTACTCGCTCGGTGGGAGCTAATTCAACAGAGAGTAATCGTAATGCAAATTACGTAGCAGTCTCGAGAGATGATTACGTGAGAGATTAGCGCGAGCACGCACGTTCGCCCTCACTCGCGTAGAAGCGGCATGCTTGCCTCTGTGTCTAAATTGAAGCAGTCACCAATCATATAGCAGAGAGCGACCATTCGTGCAAACATTGAACTAACTTTACGCGTGAAAACGGGTTAAAACCCTCGCACGATAGAGAAAGCGTTTCACTTTGGGCTTAGTGAATTGTCACGGCTGTTAAACAAATTGCTACCTTCTTATAAATTTGAGCTTGTGGGACGAACAACGCGTGCAGTACGATCTTCAGCTACAGCGGCATGATATCCTACATGGTTGTGGGTTTGATGAAGCTTGGGGAGAACCCAATTGCTACATGAGATATGACGAGCGCAAGAGGTCGGGAATTCACAATGGGAGATCGGAACCCATCCCTAATGTTCAAATAGTATAGAGTATAGTTAGCATCGCTATTAGTGTTCAAGAAAGAAAGATCCAATTTAACATATATGCAGATATGAGACTCTGTGGTGTCTTTTTTCTCGTTTCATTTGAACCTACTGATACACGACGTCGTCGATGAATGTGAAGTTTGAAGATCACAATAAAGAATTTTTCGCATATTAAAATATTTGATACATTTCTGCCCTCACAATCGGTCAGCTGTGTGAAGCGAAAATGCTGTCTGTGGGTGAGGGGGTGGGGGGTGGGGGGGTGGGGGGGGGTTGGGTGGGTGTGTGGGAGGGTGGGGTGGTGGTACCCATGGTATGTAAAAAGTCATCAAAATGTAACACCAAGGATACATAGATATTGTCAAATAGACTTCCAGCAATCGTTTTTTAATATACCTTCCATGCACTTCAACTGCGCACAAATGAAGTGTGTTGAAACAAAAGTCTTATTGGTGTTGATCACGATATATAATTATGTTTCTTGATGTGTTTCATAAGCTATTCGTTATAGTCCGCTTTTTCACGCACTCGATTTGATACGGGATTGCTCCGCGTTTATCTGATCAACTATGGCTCACGGCGAGGTGTGACCGGTCAACAGGGGATCTTACTACCTTCAAGGCACCTTGAGTCCACCTCTGGTGTTCCAGAGGTCCGTGGGTTTGCCCAACTCTTGTTTTTGTATTTTTTTGGGACTTGCCGAAGGACTTGCATTGCTTAG
>CAJDSM010029951.1:0-12649 GCA_903981925.1 Ostrea lurida
GTTCAGGGTGTTTCTTGTACAATAACAGAATTCCCTGTAGCACTCTGGGTAAAACTTCCTCCAGTTTTTCTTTGGCCATCAGATGTGTCATGTGACCCATAGCCTCTACAATGGTCAGGCGCAACTGAAACCAGAATGGAATTACATTTCATGCAAGTTTTTAGTTATTTTTAAAGATTTCTTAATTACTACCATGAACAAAGATTTCGTATGCATAGCACACTAGCAGCAATACATGTCCCCTACTGGCATTCAGTCATTCATGTGATATTCTGCATAAATAATATTACATAAACAGTTTACTGTAAAGGGGGGAATATTTGCATGGGTTTTATTTTCTCTATATTCGTGATTTAATTGATGATCGCAAAAATAAAACCATTGCGAAGTGCTATTTAAAGTATTTGGGGTATGAGTTCATCTATTCAAGGGGGTTTATCCGCGAAATTTAAACCATCCTGGAATACCAAACCATAAAAATCACAAAATTTAAACCATCCTGAAATACGTAACCATAAAAATCACCAAATTTAAGCCCCATGAAATTAAAGCCCTTTAAAATATTCATAATGAAATGAAAATAATTTTTGAAAGATATTGAAAATTTAATTTAAAGAATTTGATAAGTATTTATGTACTGCCAGGACCATGTCAGGTCTTCAAAATATAAATGTATCACTTTACATTTTCTTTACTTCTAATATTCATAGCATATCAATGATCAACTGCAAATGGAGCTGTCTATCATCAGACACTCCTCGGCCTCAGGTGTACTGGGGTTATAGGGAGCTCACTGCCAGCAGAAGGAGGGAAGAACAAGATATCACTAGGATGGCAAGCATGACAAAAGGCACCCACTTCGTGGCATTATTTGAAAAGTTCAAGGTCCAACAACTCTGTCAGAAAAGGTCATCAAAGCCTAAATTCAAATCTATATCAAACCCATTGCTATGAGTTCAAATATAAATCATTTAATTTTATTTCACGTGATCACCTAGTGCCGATTCTCATTGGTTAAAACACCTTTTAAGAATTGAGGTGATTTTTCGATCACGCACCTGAACAACAATTAAAGTCTAATGAACATTATTTTGTTGTTGTAATTTAAAATTAAATGATAAGAAATAAATCTTATAATTTTTCGGGTGATATGTAGTTTATGACCGCGATCTTAGACTATAAAACTTTTCATCAATGCGCTTCGCGCACTGATGAGTTTTACCTTCTAAAATTCGGTGATACCTGCATCACCCGAAAAAATATAAGATTCATTTCTTATATATTCAAATAAATAGTGATAATGATGAACACAAATAAATAGTGATAATGATGAACAAAAAAAGGTTTGGAAAAATGTCTAATCCCTAAAGTTTTAATCTACATGCAAAGATCAGTTTATTGCTAGCTGCTCACTTTTACATCATTAATGGTGAATGGTGGTGGAAATGCAACCAATGAATTGAGCTCAGTGTTCTAAAGGATTAACACCTCGCTCCCATTCCACAATTTTAGGATTTGGGCAGAACTACATCTCTAGCTAACTAAGAATTCTCAGGCAATAGAATGCAACTTTTTTCTTTGGTTGCCCCAATCCTTCCCCCCAATCCTTCCACTTTTAGAAATGCCCATAAGGGCCAGAATACACTACATCATATACATGTGCTAATGTGTGCTTGTTTACTCAAAAGATGCCCAAGTTAACACAAAAATGATATCTCATTGGACAGAGTAGATAGTAAAACTGTAACAGAAATAGACTCGAGACAAGTTTTACAACATCCCATATTCAATTCCAGATAATATACAAAATATCACAAACCAGAAAGTGTGCAAAAATTAATCCCAAAAGATAGTGTGTAATACTTGGTTTATCGTGCTTACGTTTTCTATAGTGATTTAGAAACACAAAGTACAACTACATTGCACTAAGTAAACACATGGACACTGGTAAGCAACAAATATCATTAGCAAGATATTGATACCGTATATACTCGCTTATAAGTCGGACATGTTTTTGAGATCATTTTGAAGGATTTTGCCATTGACCCACCTATAGTCGGTACAACTTTTTGCCAGAATCAGTGACAATTTTAAATCAAAGTTACACTAATTTTGCCCCTATTTCAAAAAATATTTTGAGAAATGATGCCGGTATTTAATTATTCTTTCCAAAAATCAAAATCTTGTCAATTCATTATTATTTACCTGTTTTGTTCAATAATATTTTTAATTTCTATGTCCAGACTAAATTGTCTGGACGATGATCGTGATAATCGTCGAAGTTGTATTAAAAATTGGTACATTTCGCCGACTAGAAAAATACTGATCTCCCTAGGACTCGCCTATAAGTCGGACATAGACTTTTGGACCAAAATTTTACTCCCACAAAATCCGACTTATAGGCGAGTAATATACGGCTGACGATATCAGTAACATTTTTTATGATTGGACGTCAGTGTACTAGGTAGCTATATGTTACGATGTCAAAAAGCTGTGGTAAATGTTTTTGCTGCTATTTTTTTATAAATGCATGCTTTTTATAGAGAACTATTTTGCATAAAAATTCCCATAACTTTAGTATTTAAAATCAAACCACGAGTATATATTAGAGGACAAAGGAAGGGGAGGTAATCAGACTGCTGTCATAGTTTTTCTACTGCCGATAGAGCAATGAAATTAAGCATATTGTGTCTGACTATATCCAAGAACGCTATCTTAAAGAATGAAATAAGAGAAAGATCGTTGGCGTTTTTATTTCAAAATATTGCAATATAGAAGAATAGAATAGAATAGATTTTTATTAAACGCAATTTAGGGCCCATAAGGGCAACAATAAAAAAGAAAAGACTGATAAACAATACAGATAAGAGACAATTGAAGCATATATATGTAAATAATAAAATGACTATTGAAGCTTGATTATAGGCAGTTGGATTATATTTGTATAAATGTTATAAATCTGATAAGTTTTCCGATGTACAATAATCAATTCCATGGAACTATTGTAAGAAATGACCTGTTATAATTTTACAAGTTTAACCGGATATTGAACTGATGCCTGCCTAATTTTGCAAACCTATATTAAATCCATGTAGCAGATTATATATGTTTGCAAAATAGGCAACATTGGTTCAATCTCCGGTTAAAACTGGAAAAATATAACAGTTCAGGTTTTTTATAATTAAATTTTCCGACTATTTTGAAGTTCAATAAATTTCGATTTCGAAGCTACTGATACAAAATAAATGTCAAAATTTTTCCATGTCGTAGGAAATTATGCCTTCAACTGACGTCACAATAAGGAATTGATCAATTTGTCTGTGACGTATAAATTGTGACGTATTAAGTTCAGTGGTTTATACGGTTAATCCGTTAAATTCAGTTTACACGGATATAAACCTGGAAAAATTGTCTAAAATAAGAACAGATTAGGGAGACCTAGTGCAAATTTAATTATATTAAACCTGTACTAGAGTATATTTAACACTCTTTACATTTTTTGGTTGGTATTGTACTATTTCTTGTTTTAAATATCGCAGTACATTTGATATCGCAATATATTGCGATACGAAAATTTCACCCATTACACAGCCCTACTAGTCATGTAAAATTTCCAACAAGAATGATAACATTTCTGGAGTAAAAACCTCCTTCACCCCCTCAGATCCACCCACCTTAGCCTCTGCCTTCACCCTCCATATTCCAACCACCTTTAGCCTCCTTCACCCCTCATATCTCCCACCACCTTAGCCTCCTTACACCGCTCGATACCACCGTTGCTCCGTGTTTCACTCTCATATTCACCACCTTAGGCCTCCTTCACACCCTCAGATCCACCGACCTTCGCTCCTCCCCCTCGTTATTCACCCACCTCAGCCTCATTCACCCTGCAGTCCTCCCCCCTTGCCTCCTTCACCCCACTTACCAACCACCCACCTTAGCCTCCTTCACTTCATCATAGTCACCCACTCTAGCCTCCTTCACCCTCCGATCCACCGACCATTTGCCTCTGCACTCCTCTTACTAACCACCCTTACCTGATTCACCTCAGTTCCTCACCTTAGCCTCCTTCACCCCCTATCAGCCGCACCTTAGCTCCTTCACACCCTCAGAATCCACCACCTTAAGCCTCCTTTCAATCCCATCATTGATCCACCCACTTAGCCTCCTTCTCCCCTCAATCCCCCACCTTAGCCTCCTTACACCCCTCATCATCCACCTCACCTTAGCCATCCTTCGCCCTCACTCATCCACACAGCTTTAGCCTCTTCCACCTCATATCCACCCACCTTAGCCTCCTTCACCCATCATATCCACCCACCTTCGCCTCCTTCACCCCTCATATCCACCCACCTTAGCCTCCTTCACCCCTCATATCCACCCACCTTAGCCTCCTTCACCCCTCATATCCACCCACTTTAGCCTCCTTCTCCCCTTTACATCCACCCACCTTAGCCTCTTTCACCCTTTTAGATCCACCCACCTTAGCCTCCTTAGACTGCAGCCAGGTTGTGAAGAGGACATCAAAGGCTGATCCAATCTCCTGGGAGAATCGGTCCTTAGCGATGGATTTGTCCGGGGCTTTGTCAATGTTAGCGCAATACTCGATGATCGCCTCACTGAATTTGGAGAGGGCTGTAAAGTACACATACACACTGAAAATCAGCAGGGGACATTGTATGTCAGTTTAAGAAAAGAATAATGGTAGAGTGATACTGTCATACAGTTATCCATCATTACAAACAACTAGAATTAAAGCTTTTTGAAGGAGTTAAAAATGTTCAACTGTTAACACATGACACACGGCAGAGGACGAAGGCTAATTGCAACAGAATTCTATGGGGAAAAAATGATGGGATAAAAGCACAATGAATTCCTGAAAGCTTCATAGAATTCTGCTGAGTGGTTTTAGAGGAGTAGCAGGTGGGAGTTGGGAACCCCATACAATATATAGGCAAAGTCCATGTTTTGCTATATATGGGAACCCCTAAAATCATTCAGATTAAAATTTTAAAAATGTGTCAAAGACAGAAATGGCCGGGTTTGCTGTAATAATATGTTCGGTAAACAGGAAGTAGGCGCGGACAGGTCTGAAATCCGATCCCACGATATGGGACCCACCGCTGATGATGGATATCGAAGGTGCATGAGGCTACAATAATTAATTGCTAAGTAAAGTGTTTACCAAATTTGCACTACTAAGAATAAACTGGAAAATATTTTAAGTGGTAAACAGGAGTAGATGTCCGAGACAGGTCTGAATCGGATCCCACGATAATGGGACCACCCGCTGATGATAAATCTTAAATGTCATGAGGCTACAGTAAGTAATTATGAGTAAAGTGTTACAGAAATTATTTCCCCACCCACCCACCCGCCCGCCATTCACCATTTATAAGCCGGTTTTGCACTCGGTGCACCCGCCAAAAAAGGAGGTGCACAATGGCATCATGTTACAAACAATCTCTGAAAGTTCACAGAAATTCTGTTGAGTGGTTTTAGGAGGAGTAGTGGATGGGAGGTGGGGACAGACAAACGAACGGCCCAACAACAGGATCACTAGAAACTCCTGGCTTCCGCTAGTGGGGGGTTATAATAAGTTTTGGGGGTATAAGCTTTATCATCATAATCTTTTAAGAATATCGAATTCTTAATAGGTTTCTGCCAACAAGATCTTATCTTAAGAAAATAAATGTCATTTCAGATCATTGTTGTTCATTATGTAAGGAAGTCGACACAATCCAACATATGTTTTTAAATTGTTCTGAAATAACACTTTCAAATTGGAATAATCTATGCATGCATATTTACAGAAAGACATCACAAAGAATTGGTTTTAATATTGCAAATATTATTTTGGGTGAAAGACCTCTCAGTTTGTGTAATAAAGTTATCAATTTTATAATTTTGTATACCAAACAATACATTTTTAATTGTTCAAAACAAAACAAAAATCCTTATATTATTATCTTTTTTTCAAATACAAAGTTCAGAAGTTTGTTGCAATTAAATCATGTGAAATTTTTAAATTTGACAAACTTTGGGCAAATTGGAAAAATATTTTTGAACGAACATTATGAGAATAATTAAAGTTTGTTTTTGGAGGCAAAAACATGTCTCCCCCCGTGCTGTCAGTTGAGTAGTTTCAAAGGAGTTGTGTTGAAGTTCAAATGAACAAAATTCCCACAACAAGAGGCCCATGGGCCTCGCTCACGCTGAGCACAGCTGCTTCACTAGAAACAGCAGTAGTTTGGATTAAAGTGTTACACTGTGGCTAAATCTAACTATGTCGGGTGGAGGCATTATCTGAACCAGACTTAAATCTACCTCCATATCAGAAGAAGCTTTCAGGTGAACATTCCAGGCGTGCTTCGTGTTCAATGAAAAAGGTTTTTAAAGGAAGTGTTCTCTGATATCTCGCATGAAAAAACTTTGAATCCCGCCTAACTTGGGCGCCCATCATACCCCGGGGGTCCATGATTCGAACAAACTTGAATCTCCTCTATGTCAGAAGCTTCCATATAAATTTAGCTTTCCTGGCCCCAGTGGTTCTTTGTGAAGAAGATTTTTAAAGATTCTTCTATTATTATTAGATCAATATTAAAAATTTGATCCCCTATTGGCGGCCCATCGTACCCCCGGGGGTCATGATTTGAACAA
Organism: Ostrea lurida; assembly: GCA_903981925.1. Classification (NCBI taxonomy): domain Eukaryota; kingdom Metazoa; phylum Mollusca; class Bivalvia; order Ostreida; family Ostreidae; genus Ostrea; species Ostrea lurida. Next base: position 6,661 of record CAJDSM010029951.1, read on the forward strand.
ACTGCGAATCTCCTCTATATCAGGAAGCTTCCATATAAATTTCAGCTTTCCTGGACCATGTGCGTTTTTGAGAGAAGATTTTTAAAGATTTTCCCTATATAATCATATGTAAAACTTATGATCCCCTATTGGCGCCCATAGTACTGCCCGGGGGGTCATGATTTCGAAACAAAACTGGGAAATCTCCTCTATATCAGAAGTCTTCCATAAAAATTCAGCTTTCCTGGCCACAAGTGGTTCTTGAAGAAGATTTTAAAGATTTCTCCTCTACATCATATGTCAAACTTTGATCCCCTATTGTGGCCCAGTCGTACCCCGCGGGGAGTCATTGATTTGAAAACACTAGAATCTCCACGTATATCAGGAACTTCCATATAAATTTCAGCTTTTCTGGCCGCATTGGTTCTTGAGAAGAAGATTTTTAGATGACAACCAACCCATATTTTGCATTTCGTGATTATTCCCCTTTGGATGAAGGCCTGGTCCTTCAATTTGAACAAACTTGAATTGCCCCTTCACCAAGGATGATGGTACAAAGTTTGTTGAATTTGGCCCAGACGGTTCTTGGGAAAAGTTGAAATGGTGACACAGGTTTACGACAAAGACGACGCACGAGAGCAACGGACAAATTTTTGATCAGAAAAGCTCACTTAGCGTGAGCTAAAAATTAAGAGGATCAAAATGTCCAGTATATGCATAACTACATATATGTCCTTGCTACATGTCAATTTCTTAAAATTCAGATCAAGTCAGTTTCAGAGGATTGCCGCTCACAGATTATTCATGAGGATGTTAAGGCCAAATTTCTATAAAGTTCCAAAATGGGCGTAATTCCTACAAAAATTTAGGATTAAATTTCCTGGCAACATGACAACTACATATGATGTCCTTGCTAAATACAAGTTTTTTAAAATTTGGATCAGTTAGTCTTCAGAGGAGTTTGCACTGACAAACTTTGGGACGGAACACAACCCAGGGACAAGACCAAAACAATGTCTCCCACTAAAGGGGGGGGGGGGGGGGGGGTTTGAGACAAATTTGAAAGTATACACCATACTATGGAGTATGTGCCAACTTTCCCGATTCCGGCGGGATTTCTTTCCCGATTTTAAGCACGATTCCGCGTCTCGCCCGATCAGGAGAAGCAAAAAACCCACCAAATCTCGATTTTGTATAAAAAATGTTCCCCGATTTACACAACACGACCGATTTCCAACCTGAATTTTAAAAATCCCGCGCCATTTCTTTTCGGCCAGCCAATCAAGAAATCGGGAAATAAAGCGGCCATTGCTGTTTACACAATCGGGAATCCACGGCTAACTCCTCTACGTTCCATTGTACGAGGTACGCGCGGAGTTCCGAGTGTCTGTTTACATGCTACATGTGTGATGTCTGGATGGTGTATTGCACCTGGCTTAATTGTGTTGGAATGTTTGTTGGACATTGACAATTAATAGCATATTAATTGGGAAGATGGACTTTAAAATGGCAAATTCTGTACACAGGCGTGAGTGAACGACAACGATGATGGTTAGGTTACACCATCGAACTTACTATCTATATTCGAATTCGGGACACGACGGTTGATAGGTACGTCATATGTTTGATTATGTTGTTGAAGTTGAATATATATATATCCAAAACTAGTGAATGCATTAAAAAAAAAGAAATCTGTGAGCCAATGCTCACTAGTGATACCCCCGCTATAAGCCTTTTAAAACTGTCAATATAGTTGTACATATTTCCAGGTCCTCGGCAAACAGGAAGTATATGCCCGATGAATCTGAAAATGCATCCCACAATACACCATACCTATATAAAGCTTCATGCAAAATATCAAAACACTGTGATAAATAGTTGCTGAGAACTATGTTACGAAAAGGTGGGACGGAATGACGGAACTACGGAATGACGGACGGACAGGGTATAAAAATAGGGAACCTAGTATTTAACAGATGTTTTAATACGCAATTTGTACATATCTGCTCCCTTTGTCAGAAAAAGCTTTCTTTTATTTTATTTTTTTTTTTAAATCAAACGTTTCATTATTTTGGCAGTAAGACTAAATTTACATTAAAAATATGTTTTAATGAAATTTGGTAATTAATTGGCATATAATACTGTTATTTGCACCGCGAGTTATCTCCAAGAGTTATCTTCTCTTTAAATTTGGTTTATTCCATTGAATTACTATAGGAATTTGCAAATTTCAAAACTGTTACATGACACACGTGAAAGAATTATAAATTAAAATACCTAGAGGGTGGTGGGGGGGATGGTGGGGGAACAAGCTAAACGGAATAAGCGGTGCAGATAAGGTATTATGCAATTATTCAGATGTTGTGTGCAATGATTTTGTTCACAAAGTTCGTGGCATAGCAGAAGTTCCTTTTCTGGTTTGCAAACTATTCCATCAAACTCCAGTCCAGTCCATGTTCACAAACAGCAAGATGCATGTGCTTTAAAATCTAGTTTGATGTAAAAGACGTAACTTTAAGTAATAATGTGTATTCAACTATTGCTTGGGATATATATAATATTAATACTTTCATGTAAAATACTTGATTCTGATTGGATGAGAAACCTTTGATGAAATACACGTCAGCCGCTGAATGTTCAAACCGCGACCCCCACGTGTGAGGAACGAACAACGGTCCACATTGCTTGACAACGGGTGAATTCTAAAAAATGTTGACTGCGCGAATTTATGCACGTAAGGTTCACCATTGTAGTGTGCATAAGCGGAGCCGGTAAACGGATGTTTGCAATTGTTAAATCAGCATTATTGGTCGCAAATCACAAATGAGAAGCTAGGTATTCCCATTCTGCAATGTTTACATCTTACTTAGTCAAATTTTGCTGACGTTATGTTTTTGCATCACAGTATTATGACGTCACAATCGAAAGCTCTTCCATTTCATTAGGCCTGATGCGCATTTACTCAGTACATTAGTCCATTTGATCAAAACATTGTAATTCTAACGCCTCGGTCAACAATGGTTTCTCGGTGACAATTTCCACTGTAACCCTCTCTTGCAGTCATTTATACCGTATAGGTAGAATTTTTAGCGAGACGCAAATTTAGCTTTTTCTCCATAAAAAGTGGTATTTTATTTTAGCGGTAAATAATTTTAGCGATTTTATAATCTATTACTTTGAAAAGCCCTACCAATTATTTGGAATGAATTGTTAGCGATATCTAATTTTAGCGATCTCAAGTCCTGGCTAATAATGCCAAAATAAATCCTCGCTAAAATTTCTACTTATACGGTATATGATATTACACTGTAAATATTCTTATCTAATAATGTTTTATAGTTGAGAATTTAATAGAATAATTAATAATTTATAATGTATATTTCAAAGTATGTTATTTTTTAAATAGTTCTGTTTGAAGTTAAGAAGAAAAGGAACTTGATGTTGTATTGAATATGATACATGTACATTTACATTCACAACAAATGTCGCAAATTTAGAGCTTTGAAAAAAGTCGTCACGCACAAAATCCCCCATGTGGACATTTCAAAAGTTGGCAGGTATGACTATGATCGTATACAACTATAACTATATAGGATGAATGTAGTGTGAAAGAGCGTGAGATACTGTGTGAGAGCGTGAGATACTGTGTGAATGTGAATTTCAAAAAAGAAAAATTACTAATCCCGTATAAGCAGAAATTTTAGCGAGGATTCATTTTTGGCATTATTAGCGAGGGCTTTGAGATCGCTAAAATTAGATATCGCTAACAATTCATTCCAAATCATTGGTAGAGCTTTTCGAAGTAATAGATTATAAGATCGCTAAAATTATTTACCGCTTAAATAAAATACCACTTTTTATGGAGAAAATGCTAAATTTGCGTCTCGCTAAACATTCTAATTATAAGGTATGTATGTTTCAATATATTTATTGATGAATAGGAGAAAAAGAATAAATAGTAAAAAAAAAAATAATCATAATCTTTTAAGAAATGTGCCAAGACCAAGCAAATTCACATCATCTGACTTTAAGACTCTTTGTTTGTTAGATAAAGCAAAGGAAATAGAAATGATCTTTTAACCAAGAACTAAAAATGAATTGTACAGAATATATTTTTAAAATACCCCTAAAAAATGGAGCAAAAGATATCTGATATTTTTTTTTCTTCTTCTGAACTGATCTGGCAGGTCTACCTTAGGTTGATAGGTAGAGGATTGAAGATATTTTTGAATTTCCTTATAATTTAGATATCAAATTCAAATCTTAATTTTACCAATTAAACAACTATAAAATAAATCTAAAACCATAATATTGTGATTAACATGCCCCATGAGTTTAAAATTAATTCTCTAGAAACCCTCAGAAATAACAATTACCATCCATTCCACTTGCAAGATACTAAACAACTTGAAGCTGACAAACAAGGAAATGACTTTACAAATACTACATGTATTTCATTACTTTTGTGAACTCTTCACACAGAATGTTATATAGTTAGCACAATTATCCAAGAAAGACCAGCATGCACAAAGTTGGGGAAACCGTGTAGGAAGTGTTGGATTCCACATAAACACAAATACCACCAGCTTACCGGAAGAGAACACCCACTTCATGTTGTCGTGTTTTACCATCCCCAGCATCGGAAGGGTGGTACTTAGAACAGCCGTCAAGTGAGGCACCATTCTGTAAACTGTACAAAAAAACAAATCTTAGTACATCGAATTTAATAATAAAATTCATTCTCCCGAGATCTCTATTGTGTCAGTCAATCTGACTGATAAAGCTTAAAATGAAACATATAAACTTTCAGTGGCAGGGCACTGATCATTGGCTGCTGTTGATGCTTCACTAACTATGACATCACAGCCTACTAAATTATGTCAAGTTTGAATAATTAAATTTTGCACACTGTCTCCCTATATGTTCTATTACAATTTTTAAGGTTTATATTCGTGTAAACCCAAATTTTACAGTTCATATCGTACAGACTGAACTTGACGTACGTCACAATTTTATACATCACAGACAAATGATCGAATCGTTATTTATGACGTCAGTTGAAGCTAAGCCACAGTTCTACACATCACAGACAAATGATCGAGGGGTTATTATGACATCAGTTGAAGCTAAATTCCTACGACATGGACTTTGACATTTGTTTTGTTATGACTTCAAAATAGTTGTTGGAAATTTAATTATAAGAAATGACTGTTATAATATTCAAGTTTACCGGAGATGGCCGCCACAGGGGCTCAGCCCATGCAGGATGTTGCCTATTTGCAAGCATAGTATAATCCACTACGCGTGTGCGCTACGCAGATTATATAGTTGCAAATAGGCAACATCCTGCATGGGCTGAGCCCCTGTGGCGGCCATCTCCGGTAAACTTGAAAATTATCACAGTCATTTGTTAAATAGTAGGTGATGACATTATAGCTGTTTGTACACCCACAATGTAAAACAGCTATAGTGTCATCACCTACTCCCCAGAAATGACAAACAGCTATAGTGCCATAAACTACTCCCCACAATGTACAAGACAGCTATAATTCATCACCTAACCTCCCACAATGTACAAGCAGCTATAATGTCATCACCTACTCCCCACAATGTACAAACAGCTATAAGTGTCATCACCTTCGTCCCACATATGACAAACAGCTATAAAGTCATCACCCTAACTCCCCACAATGTACAATACAGCTATAGTGCCATCACCTACTCCCCCAACAATGTAACAACAGCTATAATGTCATCATCTACCCCCACAATGTACAAAAGATATGAGTGCCATCAACCTACTCCCCACAATGTAAAACAAGCTATAATGCCAATTCAACCTACTCCCCACAATGTACAAACAGCTTAATAGTGTCATCCCTACTCCCCACAAGTACAAACAGCATATATGTCATCACCTATCCCCACATGTACAAAACAGTATGATGTCATCAACCTCTCCCCACAATGTAGCAAAACAGCTATAGTGTCATCACCTACTCCCCACAAA